>BMAO01000367.1:0-16144 GCA_019973975.1 Trichonephila clavata | reverse complement strand
TGTGTCGAATGCTCGCTGAATAAAACTGTTTTTTACAAAAGCTTGATGTTAACTTGAAACATTACAAAACTAAAAGAGGAAAGTGATTTCACTCATCACGATATCTCCTGAATTCTTAGACCTAAAGACTTGAAATTTTTTCAGGCATGTTTATTCTGTTGAGTAGATGTTGATTTTGTCCACTAAAAATGGGTTTTGTGGAAATCTACTTTAGAGCAGAGCCAGCTTCTCTATAAAGGGGCCCGGATGCAAGAAACCACTTAGGGCCCTAATTTTTCTAATATATATATATATATATATATATATATATATCAATACGAACACGCGAGCAAACTCGTGGCCGGAAGGTCGCGAGTTCGAGTCTTGTTGCCACTGAAGACCGGCCGTATAGACGGGATCGAGATTCAATGTCTCCATTTTGGTGTGGTATGGTAGGAAAGGGGGCGCTAACTCAGGTGTCGTCCTCATCACTCGACCGAGGTTCAAAATTACTAGGTCTGTCGAAATGGCCTTCGTGTTGCACAGTAAAACGTTAATATAACTTTGTTTTGCTGGTCCAGCTCCACAGTCACATAAGTTACTTCTAAAAAAATAACTTACTATAGAAAAATCATTGTATTTATATTAATTCTTTTATGTTTAATATTTTCTTTTAAAATTTACATATGTAATAATGATTGAAACTTGGTCCTAATGGGAAATATCAAGAGAACATTCCGTTTGGATACTGTTGTATTATCTTTAATTTCGGTAGATTTCATTTCCTAATGCAGAAATGATTTATTCGAGTGATCTGTGAGCTAAATGTTTCACAATTCTAATTCACGAATTTTTTAAATTTTGTTTACATGATTTATTAGCCCAGAATTGCATATTTACTTAAAATGGTTAGATTTTTTTTTAAATGTATTTTATGGGTGTTCCTCTTATTTCTTGGGTTTCACAGAGTGGAGGATTAGTACATGCTAAAAAAGTGGAATCTTTGAAATAGCAATTTTAGGTTACTAGCTACGTTCGGAAGTGTGATTTATTTATTTACTAATTTTTTGCAAAAGCCTATAATGAATGAAGTTTTTTATATTTAGTGTCATCCGAATTGGAATGAATGTAGAAGATTGTTTTAAGAATATTATTATAATAAAAAGCAATTTATATATAAATTGTTTTAAATTAAGAATTTTTATTTCCCAAAAGAGAGAGTGAGAGATTTTAAAACATTCTCCTTTTATAGAAAATGTTTATATATCATATTTTCCCTCTTTATATAGTTTGGACGTCTGTACAGACTGAACTACGATTTTTGAAACATTCACAATTGACAAACATATGAGACAATTTACCAATTTGCCTCATATTACACAAACAAGTAGTTAAGAATCAAATTGCTCCTTTGTGGGGGATAGGCCCCACGTTGAGAAACACTGTTTTAAATTGATAAATATACTGATGGCCTAATATGAGAAGCAAAAATACATGAGTATAGTCTAGAATTAGGACGGTATATTCATGAACAGTCTATGTGCCCTGTATAGTAGCTGTTCTTTAAATTTGATTCTTAGTGACATGGCAAAAGCATTCCTAAAAGTCTGTAATTTTTTTAATGTACTCCAAAAACATTTTTTCCCCTTCAACTTTTTGATGGCTTTCAGATATGGACACATTATCCATTGAATCCGAAATCTCTGAAAAAATTGATTTCACCAAAAATATTGACAAATTTGCTTCTCAAAAAGCCATACAAGTTATTTTATCATTAAATTTTCAGTAGTCTTCGTGATTTATATACTTTTCTTTTCACGAGATTTATGATTAAGTTCTTTTTTTTATTAAATTAAATTTTCTGAGTAAATACTGTTGATTTGTTTTTCTAATGAAAAAATGTCTATTTTTATTTCAAAAGTAATATTTTTGCTTGTTTAATATTTTGTTAAAAGGTTTTGCCGCGGTCATAACCCTTTAGCTGACCAAAAAATAAAGTTTTGCTCTTCAAATTTTTGCATTTTTATAATAATGTTTTACTTTTTAATACAGGTAGATAAGTTTATAATTTGAATACATAAGTATTAAATAAGTAATTATATATATAAGCATTGTGAAATAAGGAATTAAATATAAAAGTATAATTAGTACCATAAAATCCGGCGTATAACTCGCACTTTTAACACACAAAATAAAATTGAAATTTAGGGATCCTCATTATACGCGGGGTGTAAAAATATGAGAGCTTTAAAGTTAAAAAATAATGATTCTAGAAAAAAAAAATAAGACTTCTACATAGATCGAAATACTCTTTATTTAAGAAGAAAAAAATGACATTCCTAATGAAATTAAGGGGGGGGGTTGGAGTTCTACAAGTATACCATTTTTAAAAAAAGAATTGGAATAATACCTGAAATAAATTACTTCAAAATATAAGAGCATAGCACACGTACATTTCAGGTTTCTTAAAAAAAAAAGAGGTGCGCGTTATACGGGAAATATACCTAAAATTTTTTTTTTTAAATAAAGAGTACGCCTGAAAGTATATGTGCACTTTATACGCCGGATTTTACGGTAATTAAATATATAAGAATTAGTCAAAATATATAAAAAATTCCCTAAAGAGGCGGCACATTAGGTCTTCGCACGCGGGCGGCCGACTTCCTAGGATCGGCCCTGTAAATGGTTTTGCTATATAGGCTATCGAACATGAATTAGCTGAACAAACTGATTTTAAAAAATTGATTAGAGTGTTTTCAGAATTAAAAGTCAAGAAAAAACACTTGTAGTCTTTTGTTTATTTTGATTTCGGTTTATTTTTGTGTTTTAGTACTTATGTACTGTTATTCTGTCTCTTTGTTCGAAAAATTATTCAAGTTTTGTAGGTGATCTGTAAACAATTTACCTTTTTTAACAACTCTTTACTTTGGGTAGAGGGGCGGCATTTTCCATCTTTGTGCGGGCAGAAAAAGTTGTAAGATGGCTAGAACTTTTATATTATTAATAACTATACAAAAATTCATTCTGTTTCTTATTTCATAATCGTTGAAGATTCTTAATTAAAGCTGTAGATCGTTCAAAATGAAATGAATGGTTAAAAAAAAAATGAAATTCTAAACAAATAATCATCAGTTTAAGACAAGATGACCATAGCTGAAGAGCAGCAAAAATAAAATTAAAATAAATTATGTTAGTATGACTTGATATAACTACTCTTAAGCAACTATTTATACTTGAAAAATTCATTTTTAATATCCTTTATAATATAATAATCAATAGGCCGCGGTAGCCTAGTGTTCTAAGTAATGGACTCGTGACTGGCGGGTCATGAGTTCTAGCCGAGTACCTCTGAAGACCCACCCAACTGAAGCGGCCGATGCACGATAAATGCGTCGAGGCTCAAATGTTCTCCTGTTGATGTGGTGTCAGCTCAGGTATCGTTCTCGTTGCTTGACCATGGTTCAAAATTACGTGGTCGGTCACCAAAAGCCTTTGTGTAGCTGAATAGTAAGATGTTAATATATATATTCAATCACTCATTCATAATAAACCACCATCTCTATTTAATTATATTTAGAAATCAGAATTTATTCAGACGTTATACACTGCTGTTTGATCGGATCAACTTGTTAAGATTTATTAAAAATGATGTTCATTGAAATCAAAAACAGTCATCCCGTTTTCAGTGACATTATGTATTCTTTAATTTAAAGGTGTCCTTTTCATATAAATTATCAAGTGATTAAAAGGAGAAAAAGGAATTCAAATACCTAAAATTTTCCTTGCTTGAAAATTATGTATCTTTAATTGTGGTTTAATACAGCTGTTAAAAGATAAATCTCTCTCTCTCTTTATATAGTGTTTATAATCACATAATTAATATATATATATATATGTATATATAAATATTGGGTTGATCATTACTTGAATTTTATTTTAGATTAGCGTATTCAAGATTTCACTTTAAGAAGAGTTTTTTTTTAAAGGCTCAGAGAATAGAAATATGAAGGACTTAAATAGGAATATTTGATTCAAGTGTAAACTTTTCCTAATTGGAGTGAAAACTAAAGTAAAAAGTCAAGCAAATCTAATTCTAATGTTATCCTTTATTCAATATTGGCTATAATCTGTGAATAAATCTAAAATCGGTGCTAATTAAAACATTCAATTTTATTTTACAAAGAGAGAAAAGTGATTGATATAACATTCTTTTTCGGCACTTTCACATTCTAGAATTTCCTTAGTGATACAATATTCAGTCTTTAATAGTAATAAAATGTTTTTAAAATCATTTTCCGAGATTTTGATATTTATATATTTTTAAGTATTTATTATCAGAAAACACTGAATAAAAAAATAAGGAACACTTAAAATTTAATATCATCATTATCT
Source organism: Trichonephila clavata (assembly GCA_019973975.1). NCBI lineage: Eukaryota > Metazoa > Arthropoda > Arachnida > Araneae > Nephilidae > Trichonephila > Trichonephila clavata. The sequence goes on along the minus strand of BMAO01000367.1, from coordinate 11,773 downwards.
AAGTGGGGAAAAAAAACCTTTTATTATTTTTTATTGATATTTAAATTACGGAAAATGTAATTTTGGGTGTAATTGTACTTCAGTGTGATTCAAATACAGAAAAATAGTGTACAAAATAGAAAACCTTCAATTTCATTGAAAAGATTTTTTGAATCTTTTGTAGCTTGTTTAGAGAAAAATATTATTCAATTATTTTACACAGATTATCAATTTAAAAGTGCTTTACTAAATGAAACAACTGATTTATATATATATATATATATATATATATATATATATATATATATATATATATAAATAAAGTTTTTCTTAAGTTGATACAGTACAAAAAAGAAAACCAAGTAGAATTTTAAGAAATGAAGAAATTTCGGAAGTGCATTAGCATACATTGTAAATGTATAAAAATAAGAATGCATATACAACGTATCAAAATGAAAATACTTTTACAAATGAAAAAATATAATAAATGTATAAAAATAAATCTCAAGATCTTCCAATGTTATAACTTGAGATAAATTTATTTATATCCCTTACTGCTCCTTTTTAAAAATCTAAAATTGTAAAAGTCGTGTAGTTTCCCTTTTTGGTTGTTAAAAAATTCAGGTTTTATTTTCCACAATTTTTTTAAGAGGAAAAGAATAGCCATCCCCCCCAAATTTAAAGTTAAAAAAAAACAGAAGCAAAACAAATTTGACTTATTTGTAAAGTCTATTTATTAAACAAAAAGGCAAAGAGCAAAAAAGATGCTATATGTAGTGTAGTAATACATTAATCTCCCGAGGGGGTATTCGACGTTTCTGCAAAAACCTTTCTTTTTCCCTGCACAATTAAAAATAATTATTTCTAATTAGAGATATAGTTTGGAAATGAATATATAATTATACTGTACAATATATATACATTATTTTATTTTTCTCACGTTTTCATTACTTTGTCTCTTTCTTTGCCTGAACTTCATTATCCTTAATTTATGGACATGAGTGTAATACGAACTTTTATTTACCCTTTTGCTGTTTTCTGGAGAGTTTTATAGACTATAAGAATTGTCGTTTTTAGTGGTTTTGATGAGAAAAAATGTAGCAATACTTACTTTTGTGCTTTTACACAAAATTTTAATAAATGTATTCAAATAATATTTATACTGAACATAAATAACATCCTTATATGTATAAGGAATTAAAATATTTGTAATACTTCTGAAAGCTTTTTAAATACACCAAATTTTATGCAAAAACTCGATTTTCTTTTTTTAAAAATGGACATTTTTTCATAAAAAAGCAATAAAAACATAAATATATACACAGAGATTAGATTTCGATTCATAACACAGATAGAATTATAAAACATGTTCTGAAAATTTCTCAATTCAATACCTTAAAAATATTTTGTGTAGAGATCTACTTCCCGTTTTGTAAACTCCATTTCCGGTTTACTAATTATGCTATAACTTTGCTTCTAAATATCGTAGAAACCGATATAGAGTGATTTTGGAATCTTAAATGTGTATGGATTATAAAACAAAAACATAAAAGAAATTTCAAGAACTTTCACCCAAACGGCGACTTTGTCTAAGATGACTTATCTTAGGTGAGATTGTTTCTCATTCAAATTAAAGCAAAACGCGATAATGCACTTTATACCGAAAAAAGTGTCCAAATATTTATTTTATGTTATACATTTTTTCAAAAATTATTGTAGGAGATATTTTGAAAACTGAAAGTGATAAATGTGTGAGATGAGTACTCATTTCAAAAAAAGAATTCTCCATTAAGCTCTATAGTAAAAAAGGCTCATAAATATCGCGCCAACGGTGACCGTACAGTAAATCTCTTCCAATAAGGTAAAAAAATAAAAAATAAAAATAAAAAATAAAGTAAATTCGTTACAGTGTTTTACAAAAATTTCTGATAAGTAGAATTAATTTACAAAAGAGTTGTAACAATTTTTTGCTCTACTTCATGTGGAAACATCTTAAGAATGTGCCTTAATATACCTATTCCTCTTAAGAATATGTGTGTTCTTTTAAAAACGGCTCAGCAGTATTTTTTCAAATAAAAAATTATTAGTCGTAGGAAAATTAAAACTACACACTTCTTTTAAGTCAATTAATGCAAATGCTGAGAGGAAATCGTCTTTAAAAAAACCATTTGCAGAAGAAATGTAATTTATCTCAACGCATCATAAGGATATAACGAGTAATATAAAATAAAAAATTTAAGATAATTCCTACTTAGATTAAAAAAAAATTATTTTAGTTACCTTTTATTAAATAGTTACAATTGATATAAATATGTGTATATATATAACAGAATCGCAACATCAAGTGGCAATTATTTTTTATTAATTATCATCAAAGTATCGCTTTGTCATCCAAAACAATCGTGTATGTAAAATTTTAGTTCAACTGCTCAGCTTTGTAACGTGAGAAAACAAAATCTTTTAAAAGTTTTGACCCAAGTCGATGAAAACGAAGCCAACGTGGCTGTATCTGTAATTCTTTAAGTAATTAATTTCAGTCAAGAATTTTAATTAATTATAATTAAATTATCGTTACATTAAACACTAGTGTATAGAAAATTTAGTTCAAATGAGGGCCTTAAAATGTGTGAAAAAAACCTTTTCTTGACACACCAAAATGGCCGCTAAGTTGCCAAAAAAGATGCCAACGTGGCTCTATTTGTCTGATTATTCTTTGAATAATTAATTTTAATCAATTAATTTTTATTAATAATGCTTTAATAACTGTATTGCCATTCAAAATTAGCGTGTGTATAAAATTTCAGCTCAAATGAGTGCTTTAAAATGAATTTTACAAGCGATTGAAAATTTGAACAAGATAAATATACAGAGTGAGCTAATAGTAGGAATTGAAAAATACTCAGGAATACATGTGAGAGCAAATACAATGCGGTTCATATTTATCTTCATTCCCTCAAGTACAATAAAAATTGCACATGTTAGAGAATTCCGTAACATTTTCTAGAATAATCCAAAATGTTTAGAACTTACTTCGAAGGGCTATGAGTCGAATAAGTACTTGAAGTTGTCCGAGAACGACTTGAAGAGACTGTGCAGGAAACTGCTGAATGCGAAAATAAGCAAGCGTAAGTTCAGCTGGTCACTAGTATTTCTTCTAAACACGTGGTATCGATACAGCAGTGAAAGAAAGCAATGGCGATAACAGCTCCTATTTTTTCCTTACTTACAGATGGGGGGGGGGGAGCCACAGATTGTCCCGTAGACAGAAATGCCAACTCTAAAACGATGAAAGCGCCCTCTTCTGGGAGGGGGAATGGGCGTTTCTAAAGGAAAGGCCAAGTACTCATGAGTACTGGTCTTAATGATCGGAGGTAAATAGTTCCTTCATAAAAGATAAATTATATGCCTTTTTTTCTTAATTTTCAATATTTTCTTGACTTTGAAATAAACATTTTTTTCAAGCTATTATTTTTCCCAATTTGCATTTACTTGATCCCATTTTCTGATGATTATGTTCTCACAGCTGTCATGATGAAAGAAAATGACGTCACAGAATCATACAAGCTTCTTCTACAACATTCGGGATATGGATTCTAAGTGCAAAGGGAACTCGAGACAGGAAACGCTCTCTTTCGCCTTCTATTTTTGTTCTTGGAGGGTCCAGTTTAGTAGTAGTAGTAAATAATATAGATGACGAGCGACAGCGAGTGACCGCTTTTACTCAACGGCAATGAAAATAGAATGAAGGAGCTACAATGTGAACAAGTCCCAAAAAGGGGGATGGACGAGCGGCCGTGGGCGATCCAATCAGGGAGGCCGGAGGCGTGGCCTGAGACCGACTGAGGTAGAAAGGCTCATTCGAGCCAAAGTAGTGGACGAGCGAGGTTGTCGGGCAGGAGCTAAGAAACGCGAATAAATGGAGCAAAAAAGGCTGGGAAAAAAGAAATAAGTACACAAAACAGAAAATCAGTGCAAATCTATTGATCTAGAGTGCATAAAAAAAAGCTATTGCGCTAGAGGGGAGGGCAAATGAGCTGGCTACGGTATGTGAAGAACATTTTGCCACTTTGTAGTTTTATATGCGTAGTAATGTTTACTATTGGGATTTGTGAAGAGCGTTTGCGCTCTGATTAAAGGGTTTTCATGATTTTGAATAGTATGGAAGACATTTCTAGATAATTTAGTAATATAATCCCCAATAGATTCAATTTTAAGATCGCGGTGCAGAACATTATTTCTAACGTACCAGGGCGCATTTGTAATCATCCTAAGAACTTTATTTTGAACTTTTTTGAGATTGGTGGGGACCGCAGCTCCCCATACAGGGGCTGCGTACGTTAAAATTGGGCGAAGAATCTGTTTATAGAGCAGAACTTTATTCTTTAGTGATAAAGTGGACCTCCTTCCAACCAGCGCAAAGCTGAGATGGATTTTAGCCCAGAATTTATCACTGATGTGTTTGATGTGATTTCTGTACGTTAAAGAACTGTCTAAAAACAGGCCCAGATAACGAACCACATTAAACCATTCGATCTCTTCGTCCAATAGAGAGAGTGTACGAGTAATTTTAGAGCGCCCGTGTTTTCTAAAAATGATGGCTTGTGATTTGTCAACATTTATTGCTATCTTCCAGTCAGTAAGCCAAGATTCCAGCGTATGTAGGTAGTGTTGTAATGTGTTACGAGTCACGTTGAGATTCGCTCCTTGAGAAAGGACCGCAGCATCATCTGCAAATAAGCAAATGCTGACGCTGGGGTGATGGGGAAAATCGTGTGTGAAGATATTATAGAGGTAGGGCGAGAGGCAGGACCCCTGCGGCGAACCTGCTTCTGGGAAGCCCTTGTTCGAAAAGTCAAGATTTACTTTGACTTTGAACGACCTGTCCTTTAAAAAACTGTAAATAATTTTGACTAAATAATCAGGGAATTTCAGTCGAATCATTTTATAGATGAGCCCATCATGCCACATCTTATCGAAAGCTCTTTTGACATCAAGAAAGACCCCAATTGTGTAGAGTTTATAAGTGTAACCTTCATTAATGAAGTTAGTGACTCGAATTAGTTGATGAACTGTCGAGTGTTTATTACGAAAACCGCACTGCTCCGCTGGAATGCAGTTAAATTCATTACAGTGGTTTTTGATTCTATTTAATAAAATCTTTTCTTAAATTCTCCCCGTGGCACAGAGGAGGCTTATTGGACGAAAATTTTTAGCTAAACTATGATTTTGATTGGGCTTAGGGAGCATAATCACATTGGCAGATTTCCACAGTGTTGGAAAGTAGTGATGTTTTAAACAAGTGTTTATGATTTTTGTGAGATGAGTGATAGCGTTAAGTGGGAGTAATTTTAAGGCATAATTCGGAATATAATCCGGTCCGGAAGCTTTTTTATTTTTTAAGTTTTTAATAATTTGTTGTATTTTTGCTGGGCTAGTGAGGGGTGGGATGATTGTATTGGAATTAGTGAGGAAGTCTTCGACCTCTGACTCAACTAATTCAATGACTTGGTCGTTGTAAGGTTCGGCATTTTCTTGGAATGTTACTTCCAGAGTGTTTTTAAATTCCTCGGCTTTTTCATCGTCCGAGTAAATAATGCCGTTTGGGCCCAGATAGCGGCGGAATTTTAACAATTTTATTTGAGAGCTTCCGCTGAATATTGTAGAGTGAATTGTCCTCAGGATTTAAATTAATGAGCAAATTATGCCAATTCCTATTGCTATGATTTTAATTTGTCTGACCAGGGAGTTCATCTCGCGCTTCAGTATTGGATTTCTAGTTAGTTGCCATTGTTTTCTAAACCTATTTTTAACTTTAATTAGCTCCCTGGAGGGTCCAGTTTACAACCAACTGAAGACTATTTATATGACAACTGACCCCTCTTTTACTGCCCACCCCATGGCAGTTTTCAATTACATGAAAACTGTGCCCGACATTCTAGTTATACAAAGAAACTGCTTTTTTTACGCTGTTTCATTTCTGTTTTGAGGAACATCAGTTTTTCATTTGAATTTTATAAAAATATAAGTTTTAGTTAAGGCAGAAACCTTTATATATATATATTTCTGTACATTCAAAATAATTTTCTGTGATATTCTTCAATATTAAATTGCATCAAAATCCTTTTTTAAACAGTTTAATGACAAGAGAAATTTATAAATTAATGGAATGAATAGTGTAATGTGATTTAAATTATTCTCTTTCCTGAAATATTTCACGTCAGTTCTTTATTTCCGATTCAGTTCAATAATTTTATTTAAAAACGGTTTAAGACATGTAACAAAAAAAAAATCTTATATAAATTTAATAAAGTACAGTGGCGTAACTACAAATGGGCTAGGTGGTGCCGTGCACAGGGGCCCTTGAACTCAGGGGACCCTCACGCCTTGACCACCAAGCAAGTCGAGCTTGCGATAATTTCTCCCATAATTGAGGTATAAATATAAAAGATTGTTACATAGCTGTAATCATGGCAACTCCGTTAAAAGTAATTTCGAACCTGTAAAGGAATTCCCCTAAATTATTTTCTTTGTTTGTGTATAGTGTTGCGAATTTTACTTATTAAAAAGTTTATATTATTTTTCAATTTTTTCATTTTTCTAATCTTTACTTGAAAATAAACATCCAGTTCCATGAAATGTCTTACCATACATCTAAAAAAAATCTACACATGGAGTTATTTATTCTTGGTCATTTTATGTTTTATAACAATATGATTCGTAATAAGCTATTTTCCTGTTTCAATGTTTCGCAATCTGGTATCTGTAACAGACTGATGTAATTTTGACCCCCCTCCTCTGTTTTTTCGTGTGTTTTATTTTAAATAATTATAATAATTTTGTATTATATTTTCTTGTTTGTGCATATTCTTTTTATCATTTCCTATCTATCACATGTCAAATCGAACCTGGGTAATCACTAAATTCACAAGGAAACTCATATGCATACATGAAAGTTGTTTGTGGCTTTGCTTTCCTAAGTTCTACAGAGCTTGACACAGGGCTGATGTGAATCAGCTTTGTATATATATATATATATATATATATATATATATGTGTGTGTGTGTGTGTGTGTGTGTGTGTAGGAAGGGAATGCAAGTTTTCTTTTACTTCTTTTGATTTTTATTGTAAGAGATGGCACCACTAAAAGAAACCACGTGAGTTTAACCAGCGCGATACGATGAGGTCATGTATTTATAAAGGGGGCAGAAAGGAAAAACTGAGAGTGGCACCAAAGCTTGAACGAAGGCAGGTCAGAGGATATCGGTCTCTCCGTTGTTTTGAGAAAGAGTACGTGTTTTCGGAATTAGTATGGGGCTATCTCGAATTATTTAAAACCCGTTGTAAATAGTAAATGTTTTAGTTGTTTTTATTCATAAATTAGATTACTTTAACTCTGCGTGCTTATTTTAACATTAAAATCGAACCTTCCCCTAGACGCCGTCGCACAAATTGGGGGTTCGACCGAGAATTTTTTAAACTATTCAAAGTTTTATCTAAGAGCATTTTTTAAAAGTTTTACCTCCTCATCGGTTTTTGATTTCCTGATTGGTACATAGACCATGCCTTGAATGGAATAGAGACCCGGCGAAGCCTTCAGCTGGATAAGAAATTTTACGAGCGATACGGAAGTCTTACGAGCGATGGGGAGATACTTCAGCGAGAACAGTCTACAGGTGGAAGGGGTCCATTGACTTGGTTGGAAACACGGAATCTTTGCGAATTTCCACGTCAGCTACAGTCAACCAAAACTGGAAGCCCAGCGACCCAACGAGATACTGAACGAATTGAACGGGATTACCTTGATCATTGAGGTCAACACTGATGAGAGAACCTTTGGAACTGCATTGAATTGCGAGTAATCAACACGAAACAAGATTTCCTGTGTCATTGAGGTCAACGTAAAGTGTCTTCAGAATTACATTGAATTGTGCTAGTATCCTTTTTTTTGGTATTGTGTGGGTAATAGGTGAAAATAATATAAATTAATGATTTTGTGTGTATATTTCCTGTTCTGTGAATCTGAAATTGAATTTTGAAGTACTAGGTACTATTATTGGTTTAATTGCAGACATAGATATTTGATGTTCTTTTGTTTTGGATTAATAATTGAGTACTTTCCGCGTTTTTTCTTAGTAATCTATTTTTGATAAATGAGAGGAACGCGTTGTTTTTTTTAATAAAAAATAAAATCGATATTAACTGTAATACTGTTGTGTTTTGTAAAAGGATTTAAGTTCCGGAAATTCTTTAAAAAGTCCATTTTTGTCTATAATTGTTTATAATTGATAATTGCATCTTATTTAAATTATCTTTTGTTTCTTTTTAAGTGAGTAAACTTTTTGCGTGTCATCTTAATGGTTTTGTCTCATTTAACTTGGGGAAAAATTTAAGTTGTTCTCTGGGTCACCATTCTGAGTATAAAAATGGCATTCTTTCTCGCGAAAGGGAAAGAGGTTTTGGTGTCACTCGAAGAGGATTTGGATCTTACTATCGAAGCAGGTATCACAAAATTGAAGTTAAAGGAGCTGAGATCGTAAAAAGAACAGATTACGTTGAAGACGATGTTAAATGATGCTTGATAGGATAGTGGAGGAACGTAGAGAAAGAGAAGAGAGAGAAAGGGCTGAGAGAGAGGATATGCGAAAGGATGAGACAGAAAGACGAGAGTATGAATTAGAGAAGTTGCGAATACAAGCGCAAAAGATTGCCGGTATGCCGAATAACACCGAAAACGTTCAAGCATCGAATAAACTGTTTCACGAAACTTATCATAAGTTTAATATGAAGGAAGATTATGAGGACGTCCGAAGAACTATAGGGCCAAAGCAGTTAAACTCATTTGCTAAGAGATCAAACAATAACGATAATTGTTCTCAAAGGCAAGAACGTTTTCACCTTGGAAATAATTGGAATGATAGAAAATGCTTTCATTCGACGAGAACTTACGATAAAAGAGCTAAACAGGTAACATGTAGCTACTGCAGGGGACCAGGTCACTATGCCGTAGATTGTACAAAGCGCAACAAGGGTACGAAAACCAATAAATCTTCAAGCTCTCCGGTCCAAATCTGTTCTCGAATTCAGCAAGACTGATTTAAGACCAGGAAAATAACCATCGGAAACAAGACTTTTGAGGCTCTAATCGACACTGGAAGCTCAGTTTTGCTCATTCGTGAAGATGTAAGCAAAGGAATCATCGAGCAATCAAAGCTCTCGAAGGACATTGTCGTGTTATCTGGATTGGGAAAGTACGAAGTCAAAACAAAAGGATCGTTCCAACGAGAAATCGAATTGGATGGAGAGAAATATTGCGTAATATGGCATGTCATGCCTGCGGTGCATTTGGAGTTCCAGGCAGTGATAGGATCGGACATTTTGGAAGAAGCTTTTGTTGGCTTTGATAAAAAAGGTGTTTATTTCCGTAAACTCGAAGAGAAGGTGTGGTTTGTGAATACGCAGGTTTATGAAGCAAGAACTGAAGACGAAATCGAAGTTAAACATGTTATCAGTCCTCGAATAAGAAAGGAACTCTCTGAACTAATCAACAGCTATATACCTAAGAAGACCGAAACGACAAATGTATCCATGAGAATTATCCTGAAGGATGATATACCAGTTTACCAAACAGCACGCCGTTTGTCGTTTCTGGAGAATCAGACCATCAACAAGCAGATCGACGAATGGTTGGATAAGGGAATCGTGAGACCAAGCTCTTCTGAATATGCAAGTCCAATCGTGTTAGTCAAGAAGAAAGACGGTACCGACAGACTATGCATTGACTATAGGAAACTGAACCGAAAACTAGTCAAGGATCGCTTTCCCTTGCCACTGATAGAGGACGTATTGGATAGGCTGCAAGACGCCAAAGTGTATTCCACGTTAGACTTGAAAAATGCGTTTTTTCATGTTGCCGTAAACGAGGATTGCAAGCATTTTCACCTCCTTCGTTGTACCAGACGGGCATTTCGAATTCAATAAGGTACCTTTTGGTCTCAGTACAAGCCCAAGCGTATTCCATAGATATGTGTACAGCATTTTTAGGGAACTCATGCGAAAAGGCATCGTAATAATTTATTTGGACGATTTGATCGTTCCAGCTAAAGATGAGAAAGAAGGTTCGGAAAAACTAAAGAAGGTGTTTGAGGTCGCATCCAGATATGGGTTGGAGATCAAGTTTGAAAAATGTCAGTTTTTAAAACGAAAGGTAGAATTTTTGGGTCACGTTGTCGAAAATGGAACGGTGCGCCCTTCAGTTGCAAAAACGATAGCTGTCAAGAGGTTTCCTGTACCAACGACTGTCAAAGAAGTCCAAAGCTTTTTGGGACTCATTGGCTATTTTCGAAAATTTATTCCGTCATACTCTAAAATAGCGAAACCTTTGAGATATCTAATTATAAACGACAATCGATTTGTCTTTGAACGACCTCAAATAGAAGCATTTGAAAAGCTCAAGCAATTGTTGACTGAAAGTCCAGCATTAAGTATTTTCCAGCAGGGAAAAACAACCGAATTGCACACGGACGCAAGTCAACAAGGCTACGGAGCCGTCTTACTCCAAGAGGCAGAAGATGGAGAATTGCATCCTGTTCAATTACATGTCTAAGAAAACTACTCCGGCAGAGGAGAAGTATAGCAGCTATGAACTTGAAGTTCTTGCTGTTTAAAGAAATTTCGTACCTACCTTATGGGAAATCATTTCAAAGTCATAACGGATTGCTCAGCGTTTCAAAAGACTATGGACAAAAAGGATTTGGTTACTCATATAGCGCGATGGGCATTATTGCTGGAAGAGTTTGATTATGAAATTGTGCATCGTTCCGGCCAGAGAATGCAACATGTGGATGCCCTTAGCAGATATCCAGTCGCAATAATTACTAACGATACTCTAACCGCAAGATTAAAAAGGGCACAACAAGAGGATAAATACACTCAGAGTCTAAGGTCACTGATTGAAACAAACAGCAATTCAGACTTTTCGATAAAAACGAAATACTTTACAAATATGTTGAAGGTCGTGAATTGATAGTTGTACCAAGAGATATGCAAACTGGCATAATAAAGTTAGCACATGAGAAGGACATATAGCATAGTTAAAGTAAAACCTAGAGATAGATATGATTTAGAGAAAGTGGGTGATCATGAGGACCTAAGATAACAAATTCATCTGCTGATTTAATGAAATTTTACTCACCATGATGATGTGTTTTTATAAAAAGCGTTTTCTATTATGTTTAAAAGAACATAATGTGTATTAATGTGTTTTGTTTTCTTGCTATTAATATTTCGTATTTGAGAGTTGTATCCTTATTTTTAAATTTGAATGTCTATATTCGAATTTTTTATCTCCGATTAATATTAATTTTGCAGAGGCCGATATTTTATTGTATGGTATGTAAAATCACTGAGGTCAGTGATTCCAGGATGGCCGAACTTGTAGAAAGGAGTGCAAGTTTTCTTTTACTTCTTTTGATTTTTATTGTAAGAGATGTCACACTAATCGAAACCACTTGAGATTTAGCTGCGCGATACGATGAGGTCATGTATTTATAAAGGGGGCAGAAAGGAAAAACTGAGAGTGCACCAAAGCTTGAACGAAGGCAGGTCAGAGAAATCGTCTCTCCGTTGTTTTGAGAGAGAGTACGTGTTTTCGGAATTAGTATGGTGCTATCTCGAATTATTTAAAACCCTTGTAAATAGTAAATGTTAGTTGTGTTATTAATAAATTAAGTTATTTTAACTCTGCGTGCTTATTTTAACATTAAAATCGAACCTTCCCTAGACACCGTCCCACATA
>BMAO01000366.1:0-53722 GCA_019973975.1 Trichonephila clavata | reverse complement strand
ATACCTATATATATATATATGTGTGTGTGTGTGTGTATTCCTCTTTTTTAGATATAACATGATATTTGTTAGAGGACCTCACAGTGTTTCAACTCAAACTGAATTCTTTTAGATACGTAAAACTTTCCCCAAAGACTCAAGTATAAAATACATGCATTTTAATGTCAACAAACAACCCTAAATATTTTAGTTTTTTTTTCCTTGTTGTAAAAAAAAGGAATATATATTCTACTTGAATTTTATTATATTCGGTTTGAAAGAGAGTCTAGTTTTGCTACAAAATAAACTAGTAAAAGGCAAAAAAAGATACGAAGGAAGTATCCTGCATTAGTAGGAATTTTTTTTTTTAGAACTCCCATTTTTTTTTTCTGGAGTAGTAGCTGCAGGATATGGTTGAATATTCTTTCGTAAATGGCCTCAACATGTTAAAAGCTCTTTTAGTTGTTCCTAACTTATAAATAATAACAAACTCTTTTGCAAAACTTTATTGCAACAAAATGTTTTTTCACGATTGTTATTCCGTTTTCCTATCTTTGACCCCATTTTAATTGTGTAAAATCTTACAGAATTAAATGCATGTAAAATATTGGAAAAAACAATTCTTGTTATCATTTATCTTATAAGTGAAATTATCAAAACGTTAATTAATAAATGTAAATAAGGAACACTGATGATTTGATATAATAGTATTTATTAACTTCTGTATCGGGACTATCTATTTCACGCAATGTGTATTCATATTATTGAAAAAAAAAACCTTTTCTTAAATATTACATAAATTAAATTATATATGCTACAGTAATATTGAAAGCTTAATAGGTTATTTTACATTTATTAAACAAGAAAACAATTTCTGTGAGACAGAAATGATTTACTTATATTTACAGTTTAGTTTGATAGAAGCACAGACATTTTTATATTAAATTTGATAAAACTCATGAAAGTATAGACGAACATATTTTGGCTTGTGATTCGGAAAACCTGTTGGCATAACAAACCGTTGAATACCTTTATTGTTTAGAGATTCCTCAATAGAGAATATGTCTTATGACATTTTACTTTGCCGATAGTAAAAACAAATTTATTACTTACAGAGCCACAGAAAAAATTAAAATGAGACAGGAGATTTTCATTAATGTATCATTCGGAAGTAACATATCTAATTTCATGCATATATAGAGGTATGAAGTCGCTGATCATGATTCCACCCCCTACTGAGAAATGTAGGATATCAATATCTTTTTTGGATATTTTCAGATCGAAAATTAGTACCTCTTTCATGCCGTATAAAAGGGCATCTAAAATCAGAATAATTCTGTAAAACGATGATAATGATATTACTGCACATGTAACCTATGTTTATATCTAGACAATGAAAATTGAATGATGTCTCAGAAACTCTCCATTAGACTCAGTTAAAGAATTCCTTCTCTTTCGAAATATTTGATATCCTTCTTTTGGAAACTTTACGTACGTGTGGAATCTATACACACAACAGCACCAATCTACCTTTAATACTCCTTAAAAACCTTCGTTATTTTTCACTTTAATGCTTACAATAATGAGTCCAAGAGTAAAAACGCCTAAATAATATTGGGAAGTCAAACCTAAAATTTCACGTTCATTAATTAAAGCTTTTCTATTAAGCTGTTCATCCACTTGCGATAAATCCTTTACATATCAGCACTTTGACGAATATGTTTTGAATTGAAAAATCTATTTTTCTTGTGTTTTGCTCTTATTCTAATTTCTACACTATGTTGTTTGTTAATTTTGTGTTGGATTTTTAAGTGATAGTATCACCCGTCCTTAGCAGTTTTCCTCCAGTGAGAATGTGTGTGTATATATATGCGGTGCCGGTCGCTATTGCCAAACCGCAAAATAGATGGTGTTTTGCTCTGAACGTTACTGCATAGGTCTGATAGCGCATACCTTGTTGTCGGAGCTATTCTCCACTTTTTGTTGTTGTTGTTGCGGTGCACTTTTAACAATTTCAGAATTTGGAGGCACACTTATGATACTAATTTCCAATGTTAAATAAAATAACATGTACGATAATGACAACAAAATATTTATTGAGTAATTATTTACAAATTAATTGTAAGAATACACTTAATGCGAAATTTGAGATTGATGATTTTCGATTCGTTTATATTTGGTCGTAAAAATAATAATGCACAACTCTCATTTCGTTGCCTACTTTTAAAAGTGTATCGATCTTTTTTCATTTTTATATTTGTTAAAGCTGGAAATTGTATAATTCCCTCAAAATAGATGTAAGAAACTGTAAAAATATTTTTAAATGTTTTGAATATTATGAAATAAACGCTTTTAATTTTAATCCAAAAATAATTAATTGATTCTAACGAATGTTTTAAAATTAAATTTCAACTGTTACAGAACTGTTAATTCTACTCTTTTTACAAATGGATTACAAGAATTTCAACAGAATTTCAAGAATGGAACACAGTCATTTTTTTAGATCCATCTATCAACAAAAGGATAAGTTAAATATGCCAAGAATACCCTTAATTTATTTCCATAAAACATCCAAATGAATCTGTTTTGTATTTTATTTTTTCTCAAAGTATATTTAATCGTATTAAAGAAGATTTGACGCACACTTCAAAAATTTGACTGCGCAGTAGTTGAAAACCACTGATTTAGAGACACTAATCAGAGAAAGTCATTACTAGAAGAAAGAAGATAATCCCTCATGTCTATTAAAAAAATGCAGAGAGACGAGAAAGATGGCTTGTAAGTTCTAAATGATGAACCTATATGAGTAAAAAACTTGTACATATGGTAATAATGAATAATTAAATTTAAAAGTTATCTGAAGATGTCTTGTCTTGATTTGAGTGGCAACCTGTGTGTGTGTGTGATAAATCCCCAGCCCTTCATTTGTCAATTGGGTAAACTTCTTGCCCAGTACAACTCAATCCACCTTCCCGCATAACTAGGGAACCCACCCTAGTTATGTCTTTGACTTCAACTTCGACTGACTAACTCCAACCACATGGACGAACGTCACACTCTCACTATTGATGCTTGAAATAGGACTCTTCTTTAGTCATGGCTTGGGGTACAGGACGAAATTTGGAATCTCTGGAACAAACTACCATACACTAAACGGCTGCACTTTTCATCTTTCCTATCAATCACAAACTCTGTAACTTAGAAGTACCTCAAGTCATGTTATATATAGATATATATATGAGGATGTCGTAGCCAGCCCATAATCAACTGCATCTCATAATTCAATTTTTTTTTAATGAATAACGTTATTTTAAGTAAATTAGGTTTAGGCAATAACAAATATTTTTTTCTTCAAACGGGCTGCTTTTTTTTTGGCAGATACCTTTTTGTAGACACGGCAAGTCCTCAAGTGTGAGAGTCATTTCATTGGTGGCATTATCTAGTCAAAGCTCTCACTTCTAAATGTTTGACACTTGAACTTATTTATTTCAAGCTTTCGTCGGATGCTAAGTATTGCCATGATTTAGTTTTGACGGGAGTACCAGAGCCAAACTGATACTCAAGGAAATGCGTGACTACGATTTTCACATCTAGAAAATCTATCGCCTCTACCCGAGATTTAAACAGTAACATTGGTCGCCAAAGCGGACACGTTACCTATAAGCCACCGAGCCGACGCAATCTAAAATATCGAAAAAGTAGTAAAAGTAAAAAGTAAAATCTGAAATATGAAATTAAAACATTACATAAAATCAGTAAGCAGCATTATTGCTTCAAATGTAATTTATTTTATTACATAAATTAGGAAAAAAATCTTTCTTTGAGGATATCTTGATATTTGCATGTGTACAAAGCATCATTTATCAACAAAGCAACTACAGTTGATGTATTGTCACTGGCCACAAATGGAAACTGTTCAAAATATTTTTAAAGTAACTTACATAACTCACAAAAGTTTCTTTGATTCAGATGGCAATCATCACAATGAGCCAGACAGTAGCAATGCATATGTTCTTAGAGAGGGGTTTTGAAAGAGTTCTGTAGTTTTGAACCAAGTAGGGCATGTTGAATAGACCTCATTTCAATTTGTCTAACTATGCAATAACTATCAAAATCTTATGTTACGAAAATTTTAATTACCCTTTATGGTAAAGTCCTTCAAATTTTAGAAACGTTAAGATTAAAGCAGTTATTTAGTAGAAGCATATTTCAAAAGGCCTTGAAAATATAGTATAAAAAAGATACGATTAAGGTATATTTTTATTTAACAATACTGTATAATTTTACAAAATGAAAAGAAGTTATTTATCCAATATTTTAAAAAAGCAATGATTGAATACTTATTTAGAAGTAGGATGCGATTAAATATTATTTTTTCATTTGAAATTTATTTTTATATGCATTCTGTTTGTATGTAATGTACTTTTATTTGACAATCATGTCGCTAAATTGGAATTGGATACATCAATAATGCATCTTTTAAAATTAGGTGCTATTAAACAGGTGATGCTATTAAAACAATGATATGTTAGTTTCTCATTAAAGGACTTTAAAGATATTTAAATATGAGCCATTTCAAATTAATTTCTCAATCATATTCATAAAATTTTACAAATTCGTTAATTAAAAGAGACGGCAGTTATTATATCAAATTTATTTTAAAGAAAGTATTCACAAGGAAAAGTTTAATTACTTTTCTCAACATTTGGTGCTTGGAGGGGAAGGGGAATCCCTCTTTTAAAAAATTGTAATAGCTCACAGAACAAATATATTACCAAGTTAAGGTATCCTAACTCGGTGAAAATGACCAAATTCATTCAAGACAGTTATTTTTTAAAGTGTTTTTTTTTTTTAAAATAGAACTATCTTTTTGCTTTACAAAACATACTTTGATTTGTGTGTACGCTGCCTAGCAGCCAAATTGCAATTAATTTTATAAAGTTAGAAGAACCAGAAGTGGGTCTTTCATCCATCAGAAGAGGACATTTAAACTGATCAAATTCTTTCATGGCGAATCTGATAACTCAAAATGTTACAAATGCATTTCTATAAAATTTTTTGAGCGTGATATTTGTGCTATTTTCTAGAAAATATACTGAAATATTTCTTACTGTATGAATATTTTTGAGTTATGGCTTGTTTTTTAAATAAAGGTCTCATAACGAATGCCTTATTTCTTATAATGTTTACTCAATCAGCTCTAAAATTTTTAAATTTTAATAAAACATTAAAATTTTAGTACATTTTCTAGATAAATTCATCTAATTTGTTTAGGTAATACTTTCATCTAATTTAAGTTTATTAGTTTTTCTCTATGATTGCTTTGAAGTTTTTGAAAAATATTGCTAAAATTTCACTTATATATGTGGTTTTTGTAAAATTTAGGCAATTTATTTTAAATACTGTTATGCAGTTAAGTATTAGTATTTATTGGTATTGAGTCCGAAAGAACCATTTAATATGTTTAAATATGATGTTTTGTTATAAAAAATACTCCGAACGTGTGTTTGGATATCTTAAATTAATAATGATGTATAAAAACATTGTTCTGAAAATATTATTTTAATTAAATATATAAATTGCTATGTTGAGATACAAGCAAATTTTTAATACCTCAGCTTTTTTCTACCTCGAGTTTTCCTTATTGTTTAAACATTATTTGTTTTAATGAATTATTTTCAATAATAAATAACTTGAAATAGGTAAATACCGAAGCATAAAGACATTTTTTGACGGAAATAGTACATTTTATTTTCATTTACATGCTAGTAAATACTCTACTTTAGAGCATTTATTAAACTTTTCAAAGACACAGACTGATGATAATCGATATGCATGCACACACAGAAGTATATTTTTTGTCCAAAAATGTAAACAAAGACATTTTAGCTTTGATTAGAATTAGATGACTTCGTTTTCATTTCTAATAAATATAGAGAGACATTTAGGCACGGAAGAAACTAAAGAGTTCAATATTTGTGGGGAAACTGATTCCTACTTTCATTCAAGGCAATTCATTTTGTAATTCTGTATAAACAATTCAAAGCTGAATGCCTTCTTCTCAAGAACTCTTCAAATGCTCTCTAAGGATCGGGCTTACAGTTGGAACTACTGTAAAACAAGCTCACATATTCGTTACGTAAAAACGTTGTCTATTACACTATATAGCAACTCGCCTCACTCTGCTAGAACAGAGAGATCTATCGTTTCCTACAAAACAATTTCTACTTTTTGATGCATGTAAATTCATTACAAAAGCAGGTACAAAATATAAATTTCACATTCTTTATCGTATCAAATTTGAATTCTTCTGCTTTCAGCTTCTTCTTCAACAGCACAACAGTGGCCTCAACAACTTGATCATTCAAGCGTCCTCTATTTCCCACCACTACTCTCCAATTTTTAATTTTCAAACTAATTAGGTCTTCCCTCGGTGTCAGCCAACATCTAGTAGGTGGTCTTACCTTAGCTCAGATTCCTTCAGAGTTTTAAATGTCAAAATCTTAACGGGGTTATCTTCAGAGCGAGTTTATCTTCTCTAAATATGCCAAGCCATCTTAATACATTATTACAGATTATTTGTGTTACTTGTGGTTGCCAATAAGCTTGTTAAGTACATAGTCATATCTAGTTCTTCACCATCTTCCTTCCTGCACTGGGAGAAAGAACAAAGTAATTTAAGTCTACAGCTTACTTGACTATTTTTTAACTCAAAATGCTCTATAGAGAGTTGGTGTGTTACCTTTGCTTACAAGATGACCAGATCTTTCTCCAATCGAGTACGAAAGGGATATCATATAAAGACAACTCCAGCGGTATCTACTGCCAGCATTAACTATCTCTGTATTGTACAAGCAAGTGCAACGGAGATGGAACTCCACAAACTGACTCCTGGCATCTGTATTCACTTTAAAAACACGTATTTATTTACTATGAAGCCTAGAGGCTGAGTGGTAGTGTATCGCGCTTCTACACCACAGGTCCAGGGCTCAAATTTCAGGTTGGCAAGTTTAACTCAGCCTTCCATCCTTCAGTTTGTCAATAAATGAGTAGCAAGCTTGCTTGGGAGTGATTTTGGGTTTACTGGCAAGAGCGATTTCGGCTATACTTCGCCAAACATTTGTTTTAATATCTGTGTCTAGACGGAAGAGAAAGAAAGAATGAATTAAATGACAAGAAAGGGTCGAAAACAGAGAAGGGTCACTAGAGTACCCGGTTCGTGAAGCCCATGTTTACCAAAGACAGTAAACCCGTGGAAAAGAAAAGATCACTAGGCACTCGGGATTATGACACCCGTATCACCTAAAGAAGTGAGCCCTGAGGGCAAGCTTGCTTGGGACACGAACACTTTGGGTTTTGAGTCAGACTGACCACTTGACCTAAAATTCCAGGCATGCATCCCAGCACCTAAGGTTACGTAACTGAGACAGGAACAGACTATAGGCCTCAGCTCTCATGGGCTTGGTTGCGCCACTGAAAAGAGAGTTTTTACTCTATCGAATGAAATCCGAAACTTAGCTTTTAAAATCATGCAAGAGTAGTTGTCACAGAAAAAAAAATTAAAAATATAATATATTGGCACCACATAATACTTCAAAAAATAATATGATGAAAAAGACATATTAAGAATAAGAATTTAAACACACAAAATGCTCAATAAAGCTTAACTGCTCAGTTATTAAAGGCACTCATTGCATCTGTTGTTGTAACGATATGGAAACGATTACTGGGGAAACATATCAATTGTGCTTATCCCACTTTTTGGTACGAATAAAATATTTCTATTATACTTCAGGAGAGATCATTTAATGACTCGAAATGAAACTCTAATTTTTCTATGCATTTATTTTATATGAGAAACTATAACTACAAAATTCGTAACAAAGCAGTATAAAATTCAGCTATCAAATATTCTTCAGAAACTGGAGTTGAGATCATTTTATGAGCCCACTTGGTCAAGCTAAGCTTGATTTATATAGTTTTCTTTAAAAAAATGCTTCATGAACGTCTATTTGCCTTAAGAATTATTATATATTTATGAATCCCTTTTATGATTACAAACAATGCGATTTGATTCCATTTTAATTTACGTCACGCTTTGAAGCAATTGGTTATTAATATAAAACACATGTCTGAAAAATTAAACAGTTTTTGAAAAATATATAAAATAAGTTTTCGATGATTTTTATGTAATTTGGTGTGCTGATTTCGAAAATGACCATCATTTTTTTATATCATGTCGGGATGTTTTGTAAACTAGAAATCGATATTTTTGCTAAAATGCTATTTGAAAAAGAATTCACTTGGACAATTTAGCATGTAATATCTGGAAACAGTAGTTTATTAAATTAAATCAACGTAAATATCAATTATTCTTGAAGCAAATTGATTTTTCATCAAATTGATGAAAACCACTGTTGCCAGATCGCACGAGTTGCTTCTAGTTGAAAGAGGAAAAAAAGAAGTTCCTGTAGTTTAAACTTTTTACATCCAATTATGGTACAATTTCTAGAAAGAATTTCCAACTTACTTTTTTAGTTTGTTTTATTGCAATTTACATAAAGTAAACGATTGCCTAAGAGGAGTAAATATTATGTCTGGGTACATGAAAGTTTGAATAAAATTTCAAACTCCACTTAAAGCAAAACAAACAAAACTTCTATATAAACATATACTCTTTTTTCTTAGAAACTTCATTTCGAAGCGCGTTCTTCTTTTATATTCAATATATTTAATATAAAAGAACATCCAGCAGCAAAACATTAAGCAGTTTTTTGTCCAATCTTTCTTAATAACTATACTTCACATACGTAGTATGACCCAAAAGTTCGGGTGAAAGGTGTAGAAAATTTTACCTTGCATAGTTCACAATACCGAAGCACATACACCTTCTAAGTAGTCCCCTTGAGCGACTATACACTTCTACCAGCATTCGTATAAATTCTGGAAGCACAGCTGGAATCTATTTATTGCAACTACTCGTAAGGCCTCCTGTAATGCTATTTTTACTTAACCTGGTGGTACAAAACGGAGTCTCTGTAAATGTTTCTTCATTGATGGGTAACAGGTAAAAGTCAGAAGGCGTTAAGTCTGGTGAATAGGGGATAATGAAGCTCATTAGGGCGAGTATGGGCTAAGGACTATTTTACTATTGGGATCCGTGTGCTGGTGAGTTGTCATGCAGGAGATATCAATCGTTACTCTGCCAGAACTGAGGCCATTTACGGCAAATGGATTCCTTCAAACGACTTCGAGAAGTCTATATCGTTCGCGATGTATGCGTTTCAGACGGTAACGCAACATGTTCCGTTTTTCGTGAAGTCAGTCGTTCAATGTGTTCATCGTCTTCGATGGAATATTGGCCCTTCTTAAAGCACAAGATGTCATTCGTAAACCTTGGATCTCGCTATGGTAGATTCACCATACACCTTACTTAACATTTCCAAAGCCTCTATTGGTGTTTTACCAAAGCATCCACAAAAGTTAATGTTCAAGACTATTCAGGGAAAGCCATATGTCTTGCATTGCATAATAAAGCTAACTAGCTTCAAAAGATAACATATGCGCATGTGGTTTGGTCACATGACATGAACTAAACCAGCCTGACCAGGTAGGGGAGGGTTGGGAAAATCCATTCCAAGCGGTTTAAATTTAGGTATTAATTTCGTTTTCAGCAACAGCCGCAGTCCCCGAAGTTTTGGATCGCACTGCGTATTGGATGTGTCTTGATGAAACTTTTTAGCCTGTTCTTCACTGACTTATCCTAATTTTTCAGTGGAAATGCCACACACATAGAAGGGAAGGAAATGCATTGTGATCCAGCCAACCCAAGCTTCTTATTTCTTTGTTGGCATGGTAGTCTCAAATTATTTATCCTTCTTAAGCTTGTGGATATTTGCAGCAAAAAAATATTCTCTCTTTCTCAGTTTGACTTTAAGAAAACCTGGAAAATATTGGAAAGGTATTTGAAACAATCACAATCTTTTCAAATAGCCTTGTATATATATATATATATATATATATATATATATATGTGTGTGTGTGTGTGTGTGTGTGTGTGTGTGTGTGTGTGTGTGTGTGTGTGTGTGTGTGTGTAAAATATATAATTAAAGTACGTAAATTTTGTATTTTTTGAAATACACTGCTGGCCACCGAAAATGCAACACCATGAAGGAAGCACGCACATAACATGAAAATTACAACATGCATTAGCGGAGGTGAGATATGCAAATGATTAGAATTTCAGCGCAGACATACATCACGCACGCCTATGGCGCCACCTCATTAAGGTTTGGAGATTTCGTCGATTTCAAGTTCGGCAATTGTGTAATTCTTGAGGTTTATTCAAAAAACGATCAGTTATGTCTCATAGAAAACAGCGACCAGCTTTTGATCAAGTATCCGAGTTCAACAGAGGAAGGATAGTGGCCTACCGAGATTGTGGATTATCTTTCAGGGAAATCGGTAGCCGTGTTGGACGAAACCAAACAACTGTAATGCGGATATGTGACCGTTGGTTGCAGGAGGGTACGACAGACTGACGTGGTCGATCGCATCCACCTCAGTGCACCACTTCACGTGAAGACAGGCAAATTGTGCGCATTGCAGTGACGGATCGCTCAGTCACATCACGAACCATAGCACAGCTCATTGAGTCTGTAACGCATCATTCAGTGTCTGCGCGTACCATTCGACGCCGTTTACAGCAGAGTGGTTTGCCGCAAGACGTACATTGCTTGGACTACTCTTGACGCAGAACCAAAGACGTCTTCGCCGCCAATGGCGCGATGAAAGAAGCATGTGGGCGGCAGAATGGAATGAAGTTGTCCTTACTGACGAGTCACGAGTCTGCAACACCACGATGATCGGATTCGAGTCTGGAGACACCGTGAAGAGAGGATGCTGAATAGCTGCGTTATGCACCACCCCACTGGTCCTGCACCGGGTATTATGGTAAGGGGAGGTATTGGATATTACTCTCGCACACCTCTAGTACGCATTGCCGGTACTTTAAACAGCTAGCGCTACATCTCCGAGGTGTTGTAGCCAGTTGTCCTTCCTTACATTCAGGGCTTAGCCACAGCCATATTTCAACAGGATAATGCGCGACCACACGAGGCACGCATTGTCCAAAGGTTCTTCGTCAATTACCAGATTGAATTGCTTCCCTGGCCGGTTTGCCGTCCGGATTTTTCGCCGATAGAAAACATGTGGTCCATGGTTACTCAACGATTGAGACCCATATTACACCCCAACTGCCACACCAGATCAACTTTGGCGACGTGTGGAAGCTGCTTGGTCTACTGTACCCCAAGAACACATCCAAAGTCTCTTTGAATCAATGTCGAGGTGTGTGCCAGCGGTGATCTCCAACAATGGCGGCTACTCTGGCTACTGATTCTGGCAGGAACCACACTTCACAGAAGTCTATAAATTTAATTATTTGATACTTGGTCAACATGTTATCTACAAAATAAATTTTGTACTATCTCTTGTCTTTCTTGGTATTGCATTTACGGTGGCCAGCAGTGTATATATCTCAAAGGCTGGTGTTAAAAGAAATGTTCTCATTAAAAATTCAGCGTTCCCTCAATCTTTTGAAGTCGTTCAAATTTTCTATACAAGTCTCGAAAAAAATTATGCAGTTTGAAAAGAATATTGTTTGTGTAATGGAAAATAAAATTGGCCCATTACTTATAGCCAATAACTCAGATTGCATATTCACATTCACATAAAGTATTTAATATTTTTTGATACTTGTTGCTGTTTTTAATGTATCCGCAAAAGAGTTGAAAATTTTCAAAATCATTCAGGCACACAGTACTGATCATTTTAACAAAACTAATACAAACTATAAATATATACTATCGCTTAAAAAATGCCATTTTTTATTATACTTTACAGATTACATAATATTACACATAAATTAAATGCTATTATAAATTTATCCAAATTTAAATAAGATAACTAATTAATTCTTTATAAATAAATGTAATTGTTTTTCTCAGCTTTTTCTCATGAACTTTTTATTGACATTCTAGGTAAGTATGATGCATCAATACTTTCGATTTTTTTTTCAAATTCTATAATGTCCAAACTTATGTTCACAAACATATTTTTTGTCATAATTTTGAAATGCCTCCAGTAAAACTGATACAATTTATATTTTAAACATTTTAAGATTGGATAGTACAATATAAACCTTCATTCCAGGAAAAGATGTTGTTTAGCGTTAGTTTTTGCCGAACTACTGGATTGAGACCAATCAAGTATATGGGAATTTTCCCTCCATTTTGGGAATATTGCATTAAAACAAAGGTTAGTCTATGTGCAGTAAGAGTGATTTCTCATAATCGTTCAGATGATTCCTTGAGATGGGAGCCGTTGGCAGGCTTGAATTTGGCCTGTCTCAAACAAGGGTGATGTGATGGTGGCAAGTGGCCTGAAAGTGGTTTCCCAGTTATAGAATCAATTCCAAACAAATAGCTCTGTTTCCAGGAAGGCTGGCCAAGTGCGGCACAGAGCATCTAAATCTGCACCGGATCTATAATTGGCATTAAGGGCACGATGACATAAACGGACAATTACTCCTCAGCTTTCTCGTGAACTTGCTACGACTAGCACAACTTCCCGAAACAGTCTACAGCTGTCTAGCAGATTGGCCTTTGAACTCGGAGTACAGTCTAGTACGTCCCTTTGACTGAATCTAGCAAAAATAAGTAGATATTGTGCAACTGAAA
Organism: Trichonephila clavata; assembly: GCA_019973975.1. Taxonomy (NCBI): domain Eukaryota; kingdom Metazoa; phylum Arthropoda; class Arachnida; order Araneae; family Nephilidae; genus Trichonephila; species Trichonephila clavata. Next base: position 41,003 of record BMAO01000366.1, on the reverse strand, counting down.
ACATCAGTTGTGGACACTCAAGAACGGGAGCGTGCTCATTTAATTGAGGAGTCAAGATGTACCAGACAAAGTGATTCTCGTCGAATCTTCACCTGGAGAGAAAATGGAGCTCTCATTCATCCCTTCTACGTAACAAAAATTGACAGATTTGATGGCAAAAGAATCCTTGTATGTGGTGGAATAACGTTAGGCAGTTGTACATCACTATAAGTTTTCGATGCGGGTACTGTCGTGACTCACATTGTTGTAGGAATAAAATCCTGAAGCCTATAGGGGGTTTTCCGAGTGCTTTGAACCCTGACTATAGTTTTATAGACGATAAAGCGCGGCCATACAGAACTCATATAGTTGAGGAATTTAATGATAGAGCAGAAATTCACGGCATGGATTGAGCCTCGAGGTCTACGGATCCCAATTATATTGAATATGCTTGAGATGGTGTAGGAAAGGCCATTTCTCGATGTAGTTTCTCTCCCAGAAGCCTCCAGGAAATAAAAGTCCCGTTTATGGAAAATGGGAATTTTGCTACAAATACTTATTGACAACGTCATAAATAGTATGGCAACTCGTTTTAAGGCTTGTACAGCAGTTTACAGTGGTCACACTCCATATCAGCCCGACTATTCTCGAGGTAAATGATTTTCGAGATTTCACACTGTTTTATGTGACTTGTATCCTAATTTACAATTAAAACATTTTCCACATTGCTATGTTGCTATATTCTTTCTTACATTGTAATATGTCTTTGTGCCAAATTTCGTGGCAACGAAGAAAACAGTTCACCATTTCTCACAGATTTTATGTTTGTAAACTTAATTTTGGACATGAGTGTCAAACAGTATTTTTCAAATTTTAAATATTTATAATCCAATATTCAATCATGATTTTCATCGCACCCCCTTCCGTATAATAACAATATATTGAATTAAATAATACGAAACTCTGAAGCTAAACCACAGTACGAATTTAACATCTTAAGTGCCCCCGGTGTATATAAACATCTCGCTCAGCCAGTGTGTTAATTGCCCTACGGCTTTCCGAAGTACGGTCTTTTCTGTGCACTGCTATCCATAAAATTATTTCAAAGGATTTGGAATGCAAAAAAGAACCTAGACAGTGTTTACATATTTCAGAGAATTTGCTTATTTATACTTTTTCTATACCCCCAATAAACCACATGCTCTCATCTACGTACTAAACGGTGGCATTCGGGATTGAATCGCGTAATTTTTTATTGGTATTTAAGGGATTAATTATAAACCGTACAAATTATCAATATAAGTGTTATTTTTTTAAATTTTATATATCATAAGCATATATGTGTATGGGGGCACTGGTAATTATTATACTTGTTCTTAACTTATTGTTAAATTAATTATAAAATACATAGTGCACGCTACTGATATATTTATAAGTGTATTGTATTTGTGTAAATGTGTGTAATTTTATTATGTCAGAAGCCGTTTTATATGTTTACTTTCAGTTTATTAATAATTTTTTTAAATAATCTTCTGTGTCTGACTTTGTTTGCGCTCGTACCCCACAGTGCCCACAATTTGGGAAGCACTGGTGTAAGATAAAGATGAGCACCTAAATTAGTTTTATCATCTAGAAATTTTGCGTGCAAAAGCTTAAATCGTAACGCCAAATAAATATTAAATCCAATAATAGACACCCTCCAACTGCACAAGTTCTTTTATATCCAACAGAAACATTGCATTAAACAAGAAAAATTTATAGTACATATAATGTCGAAAGTGAATAGAAAAAAATATTCTTTTATAACATTATAGTACGAAAGGTAGTTCTTTAAAAAGTAATGAGCATGAATACTATGAAACAATATAAAAAAAAAGAAGATCAAGAAGGAAAAATCAAGTTACGTTTGAATTTATACAAGTATAATTTGTAATCAATTATAATTTAAAACTAATTATTCTGCTTTAAAAACTCGCTTTTGGGATTAGTAGGGAAAAATTAAAATATTTTATTCCTACTAAAATCCTACTAATTTTTTTCCTACTTGTTATTTTAAAAAACACGTTAATATATTCATTCAAAACCAATATATATTTATCCTTCACTTTGTAAATCCTTATAAAATATAGTACCTTTATTAATGAATTTGCTGAATTATATATATCTAAGCAGCGCTGCATTCATATAATTATAATACTAGATATACATTTATAAAAATACTAGTAAATTTACAATGCCAAGAAGTAAGAAAACAAATATAATTTTATTATTCTGTTTTTAATTAAATACCATGTGAATACATATTTGCGGTACAATTAGAAGCATTCAGAAATACAAATAAAATACTGATACCTACGCGGAATTTCAAGAAATGGATAGTATATAATAATCATTGTAATTATCTATTAATTAGCAAACTGTTTTTTTTTAAATACATAATTAGAAATATTAAAAATAAAATTACAAATTTTTTTGGATGTGAATTGATGAGATTACTAGTCTTAGTATTCATTTTACTGTCTAGAATATTTATTAGAGCTAAATACTTCTTTTTCAGAAAAGATATTATATTTCTTTAATTAACAGAGTTATGGTTACGTAATTACTTATAATACGAGACAGATATTTGAACATTTCGAAAAATAAGTATGCATTTATTATTCTGTTTGCAAGAATAATTAATTTTCTATTTTCTGCCGAATTAATTGCTAATTAAGGAAAAAGCTGAAAATAAAAAAAATTCTTTAAATGGAATCTGAAGTAATTAAAAAGGAATATTTCATGGTAAAATAAAAATGTTTTTTTTTCAAAATTAATTTTTGATTTTGATTACTTCTTTTTTTAAATGAGAAAGTATTTTACTTTAACATTTGTTAAAGCAATAATTACGTGGACAATTGTAATTATGAAATACTTAAGTGTCTTATTTTGCACAAAATGAATTTTTTTAAGAATATATTTTGTTATTCGTAGAAGAAAGTATAATTTTGTCCAAAATTTAGAACTATAACAGTGTGGTATAGTAATCCTCCAGTTATGGCTTGATTCATGATTAAAGTATTCTTAAGTAAATAATTTTTTACTTGGGAGTTTGATGCGTTTGCTGGTGAATGTATTACATCAATGAAAAATTATTTTATAAATGAAACTTATACCATCTCATTCTTAAGGGTTGTTTTTTTTTTTTGAATTTTTGAGTGTTTCAAACATTGCTTACTTTTATATAATTAAAAATTTTTAAATTAATTTATTTTAATTTTAAGTATTAATACGAACAAATATTTTATTTTAGGTATTGATTAAAATTTACCATTTAAAAAAAAAAACTTTTTGATCATATTTTTTTTTTCACTTTTTCCCCATATTTTTAGTTCAAAATGTATTTTAAGATAGATTTGAGTGATAACAAATCAATTCAAAAAGTCTAATCTATACTTCATTTTACCAAACAGTATTATTCAATTAAAACTTTGAATAATAAAACGTTTTCTTTTTATTAATTTCTGAGCAGATTTCTATAATATGAAATCTTAAAGGTCATGAAATGTTTGAGATGATTAAAATGAACTCTACTTAATATGTGTACTTGATTCCTTATAATAAATAGAAACTTTACCACATGTGATCATTCTTGTCTGGTACATTGAAGTTGATGTTCATTATATCGTGCATCATTATCTCGGTTGTTCGAATCGGTAATTTTGGGAATGTGTTTTCCTTATAATAGGCCTTTCAGATAAGTTTTGAAGTCTCTATTTATTGTGTACTTCACATAGTTTGGATGAGAATGTCTTCAATAACTGAGGCAGATGGTGCAGCGATAGATCAAAGGAGAATTCTCTTGGAAAATTATTTTATCGTTTTATTATACAGAGAAAATTGTTTAACGCGAAAATGCTGAAGATGAAGTAATACAACTATCCCGACAAACTACTTTGTATTGTCATGCATTTTTTTTAACTTAACAACAAACGAAGAAACGAACATCGCTTAACACGAAAACAATTCCCTTCTGGGAATGAACGAAACATACAAAACACCAGACTCTTAGTGAAATGTTTGAAAAAACTTCAGTATTTTTGGATTACCCTACTGTTTCACTGGAAGAATCCGTTGCAGTAGATGATGACAATGTACAACACTAATTATGCCAGACGAAGACATTTTGCAGTTTATCCAAAATTTAAAAAATATCATTGATGCAGATTCCGAAAATGAATATCAACCCTTTAATGCATATTGTTGCCAATTGTCTGCATTTATTTTCACGTAATTTTATTCAAATCTTGAGTGCCTACGTTTCCAAACATAGGCAATAAATCTTTATTGAAAGGGGAAAAAAAGTTGACGTTCCATTTGGTGGGTAAGTTAACTCGTTTCTTGACATTTAAATGGGGTGGTTGAGGAAGTTCAGTGTTTTACTAGAAGATGTAGTTTCTACTAGCGAGTTCCTACAGAAAAGTGATTTTTTTTCTAAAATAATTACTTTTAATTTGTTATCAGTTAAGAGATCAATGTTGGATGTTGTATTTGGAAATTAAATTAGATACAAGCAAGATTTTAGAAAATACTTATGTTGCCAAATATCTACATTATGCGTTTGTTTCATAAGTGGATGTTTTGGGTGTCTCGGCCTTTCGGCTTAGTTTACTTTGCTTTTTAGAATGTCTAGACGATATTGAGGATTTACTTGCACGAACAGAGAAAATAAGATCCGATATTCATTTTAATAATAATACACAGCACTAGCTGGTTGGACACCCAAACTGTGATCGCCTTTGTAATATAAGACCTGTTGTAGTACACAAGCAAATTGGTCGTGAGTGTGACACCATTTAACCAAAGGCTCTCTCTAAGTGTGAGCAAATGTGTTTGACTAAAGAAGATATTTATGATATTTATGATATGAAGATATTTAAGATATATAAAATGATATTTATCCAACAAAATCCATAGATGGGGTGTAAAGTTGTTTGTTTTGTGTTCACTCTCTGGGTATGTTTATAGTTCTGAAATATATTCTGGTAAACAAGATGCTGATAGCGCATGATGAACCTGATGTTGGCGTAGTCGGTATACAGTGATCACAGAATGTGCCGATCAATTCCACGAAAAATGAACCATATCCTATACTTCGACAATTTCCATACATCCGTTCCTCTACTGTATTACCTATAGATTCAAGTAAAATATGCATTGGGTACTATTAAAAGGAACATTCTCGGATAGAATTGAAAATTTCCAAGTGTAAAGGATTTAATGAAAGATTCTATAGTACGACGACATATGAGGAATAAGTAGCAGATTATGAAGGCTTTGATATCTCGGTAACATGCTGGAGAGATGATGAGGTTACCACATTAGCGTCAAAATATATAGGCTCCAGACGAGACTGTGCTTAGATACGACAAGAAGCAAAAGAAACCACCTTATATAGTCGACTCAAAACCAGTCAAAGATTATAACGTTTATATAAGAAGAGTAGACCTCATGGACAGTTTCTAGGGTAGGTATAGAATCAGAATCAAAAGTCTCAAGTGGTATATTAGATTACTTTTTCACATGGTTTTATATGGCAGTGATCCATTCTTGGGAAAAGTATAAATAAAGTAATACATTCTTGGTAGAGCAGTGCTTCTCAAACTTTCAACATTTGCGACCCAATATTTAATCATAATTTTCCTTGTCCCCCTCCATACAATAATTCAAGAATACTATATTATCATCAAGAATTCAAGAATACTATACTTGATGCTAAAGCTACATTACGACTTTAACCTCGAAAGTCCCACTGGAGTATATAACATCTCAGCCAAAACGTTAGTTGCCTCGGATGTATATATACATCTTTCCAAAGTACGATTTTCGCTGAGCACTGCTATCCATAAAATTATTCGGAAAGTTTTTGAATGCAACAAATGGACCTTGCCAGTGTTTGCCGATGGATTTGCTTATTTCAGAGAAGTTTTTACTTATTTATTCCTTTTCATCCCCACTCTTCTCCCAATACATCACACACACGCCCCTACGTCAAAAACGGTGGCATTAAAGGGTAAATCACGTAACTTTTAATAGGCTGTTAAAAGAGATCAATTATAAGCCATACAAATTATCAAGATAAGATAAATTGTAAAAATTTTATATATGAAAAATTTATGTATGACAAGCCCATGGGGTCAATGGAATTTTTTAAAATTGTTCTAAACTTAGTGTTGTTAAATTAATTATAAAATACATTGGCGCAACAATGATACAGTTATAAGTGTATTATATCAGTGCAAATGTGTATTTTGTATTTTATTATGTCAGAATGTGTTTTATTTGTTTACTTTCAGCAAATTAATAATTTTTTAAATAATCATTTGTTTTCTACTTTGCAGTATGCTCGCGCCCCCCCCCTAGTAGAGTTATCATGCCCTCCTAAGGAGGTGCGCCCCACAGTTTGAGTAACACTGTGGTAGAGTAATAAAAATAACGTCTCTGAACATGCACAGACGTTATGTTCCAAAAAAAGTACAATACGAATAAAGGAGGAAGACCCCCAAGCAATAATTTAGAAAGAGAGTTCGAAGTTAAAAAACACCGAAGTCCCGCTAAACCTGTCCAACTAAAAGATATCCGGATCGATGGTAAAGGCCAAAGATGGCAAATCATGGCACGTGACACAATATTTTCGTCCACTGATCAGAACGGTTTGCATTTTAATTCAAAGTAACAAGGTTCAATATGAAGTATTACAAACAAACACGAGTGATCAGTCGCAGTTTTCAGCGCGTTTCTCTGATCTAAGAATTATCGGAAACGCTCCAGTTTTTTACTCGCCCTGATAAGTGACTTCATTTAATAAACTGAACTTGTCCCAATTCATTTGGTTTTAAATTGAAAAATTTGAAATACACCTGATTTATTTCCAATCAAGTTTAATATTTATTCAAAAACTTGTTGAAAAACGGAGAAAGTTGGAATTGATTGAAACGAAAATATTAATAAGCGATATAAGTAAAAATGCTACTCATGAAATTCTGGAAACATGGAATTCGTTTTCAGACACATTTAACAGTTTGAAGAATCTGGACCATTATTTTAAGTCCATTTAAGTTGTTATTTTTAGAGACGAATAACATTAAAGACTCACTTAGAAACTGTTTGGCGGATGACTTCAATTTAGCATAGATTCTGCTAAAAGTATCATCTTACGATCCTAACATAAGTTATTTTTTTTATCTAATCTACAACAGCACACCACAATGTTACTTTAATTTGAATTACCCGTATAACTAAAATATTTGTTGTTGTTGTTGTTGTTGTTGTTGCTTATGCCATCTGTCTGACGTAGTCAGATCGAGGCCCCACGAAATATGGCAACGGGCTAGAGATACGTCTGTCATTAGCCTAAGCTTTGAGCCCCCATAAAGGTGACAGCACGATTTTGCTCACGACACCATTCGGATCCACAGATTTAACGAGCACGTTTTCCGTGTGTACTCGGAGAGTATTTGGTGACATCGGGCATAGAACCCAGGCCTTCCGGTCTGGCGTCCGATGCTCTAACCACTAGGCTCCCGCAGTGCAAAAAATTTAGTTTTTCGTAGTAAAAAAAAAGAGTTTGAAGTTATTAGTAATATTTAGTTTTATTATTTTCCCAACAATCACAAGTCAAAATTATTCCATGGCACCCCTATAACTCATTAAATATTTCTTTGGAAAAAATGGCACGTTAATCCATAAAAGTACACCATCCCTGGTTATAGGTCATGATGAAAAGCGGTGTAGTGCTAAAAATTGATGCAAACTTCCGGACTGTAAAGAATTTTCACGGACTGAGTGCAGCAAATGCCAGGCTAATTTAAGTCATAACAAAATTTGCAACTGCTTTGATATATTTCATTCAAAAATAATAAGGAAATTTCTTCAGAAGTTAATAAAAATATAATATGACTATTTGCTTACGTCTACAGTAATTTTAGCAATAAACGCATATTGTTGCAAAAATCTACATACTATATGTTTTACAAAAGTATATTTTATATTATTACCTGGATTTTGTAATTACTTTTTTACGTAACCTATGACTAAATTCTATATTATATGATTTTTTTTTACTTCCAAATAAATAGTAATGCATTTGAGGGTTAAATGAGTAACACAGATCCTGTTCCCACGTCATCCGAAATAAGAAACGTTATTAAAAGTATAAGCCGTTATTTAGACCCACATTCTAACGGCGAAATGAATAACAAAATGTACGTCATCAAATAATTTGATGGCGAAAAAGACAATGCATAGAAAAACATCAGATTATTTTCCAAAACATCAATAAATGTTTTGTTTACAAAATTGTTTACACAATTTTTGTATTCAATTTCTTTAAGTTCTTGTGATTGTTTTTGTATCATGGGTTTTTATTAAGTAAATGCATATATACGTATCTATATAAATATAATAAACTCTTATAAACTTAATTTTGTTGGTAAGTTTATGCATTGACCTACACCACGATAAAATATTTCAGTCCCTTCAGTATCGAGTGAAGCGATTTTCAATGAATATTTTTTCTATTTGTTTTATTTTTCCATTTTTATTATACTTTATTCTTAGAATTTTTTAATCAATCTTTAAAAAAAAATGCATTTCATTGAGTTTTTCTTCTTTTTATACAACAACACTATGTTTAATAGATTTTTATGGAATTTAATGATTTTATTATGGAGTGGTTGTTTTATATTCTACAAGTATTTGTTCACCGTATATTGTAATCACATCCTAAAAAGAAATACTTACATGTAATTCTTCTGCCTAATTGTTTTCCATGTAGTATATTCCATTTTATTTTCAGTATTATTAAAGATGTTCAACTGCATAATGGTATGCTTTAAAACAGATCAACATCTTATGAAACACAAAAAGATTTGCTCTATTTTTTCTCATTTCTCTTGCAGTAAAACTATTTCTTCGAAAAGTCACGAAAGTGTTTTAAAGTTAATAATGAAATAGCATAATGATAATTCCATATGATAAATATCACAAACACAATAAAAAAATTTTTTTTCTGGTTTTATTTGAAGCCACCTCAGAAGCATAGTGGTTAGAGTGCTCCATCTAATCCCTATCGTATTGATATTTTTTATTAAAATAATAAAGATATTTTATATTAACGCTGGTATCGATTACTTCACTAATACTAGTCATTTCCTTTTACAGCAACCATTTAATTATAAAATATTTAGTATTTCAGTTTATATCACAGAAATGTTGTAGTACTGTTAGTGTATGTATTTAAAGTCTATTATATTCCAAATTCGGTGAAGAATTTTCATGCGCAATAACATTTTTGTATTTATTATTTAATCATTCAACGACTGAAGCCTCTGTTTGTTTCACTAATAGTGTATATAGAAAGATTGACTATAAATACAGAATATAAAAATACATAATATGAATATATACTTCTATAAATAAATGTTTATTATCAAAAATATTTTTCTTTTGCTCCTTTTTTTATTTATCTTGCGCGAAAAGAGTTAGTATAGTATAGAGTTTCCATTGAAAGATAAAAGAAGGAAGAGAAAGTATAATATTACTTTTCATAGAATATCAAAGTTTAAATAAATAGGGAAAAAACAATCATTATAAATTAAAGAAATTAAATAAGTGATTTATAATAATGCTGATTAATACCTACACAACATACTTCCCTCTGATAAAGTTACCATAAAATCAAAAATATATAAGGCTTATTAGATTATAATTAAAATAATAATTAAATTAATTAATTAATTAATAATTAATTAATTAAATTAATTAATTAATTAAATTAATTATTTAATTAATAATTTATTAATTAAAATAATAAATTAAATAAATTAATAAACAAATAAATTAATTAATTACATAAATTAATTAAATAAAAATTAATAAATAAAATAAAAATTAGATTATAATTAAAATATAATTATTAGCTCTAATTTAAATATTGCACATAAATTGTTACATGTCTTTTAAAATAGTAATGCATTTTTAAAAGGGCAGTAATATCTTATTAATTCACTCTGCGGAAAATATAATTCATTTATAAAACAATATAAACAAGCCACATAAAAGCATTTAATAATTGTAAAAATTAAGAATTCTTAAGTTCTAATTTAAGATGTCGTCTCAGAAATGAACTCTCTTTTCTCATCTACGCTGCAGTCGTTCTTTCAGCAATTTTACATTGCAATTACGTTTCCGTGCACGTTTAAGTTAAGCAGCCCATTTTCTTAAGAAACTACGTCTATTTGAAGACAGATTCTTACCTGGGGTTACTTATTCTTCAAGATTGAATCTTAAACACGTATTTCGAGAGTACACATATGTTCTCCGTCACAACTTTGTTTACTTTCTAAGAGTTTTATTTGTGTTTGAATAACACAATGAAATGACTAAAACTAACTGATTCTTAAAGTTATCTCATCTCCATTCTCTTCTAATTATTTTGAAAAGAAAGGAAAAATAAAAACGAAATACTTCCTTAATTGAATGTTGTTTTTTAAATTAATGCACTTCATTTCCTTCAAACTAAATAAAATTTTAAAATATAAACTGTTTTTCGTATGGAAGGGTGAAATGAGACATTTACTGTTTCTTCTTTTTTTAAACATTTTCTCATTAAATAACATATGCGAGCTTTGAATGTTAGTTTTCATATTAACTCTAAATTATGATATTTAACTCTAAAATTATAGATTTATTTCAAAATTGATTACTCAGTTAAGCATTTACTTCATAACCAAATTTCGATACAATATAAAGACCGTCGAAACATAAAGAAGTAATAACTAATTCCATTAAATGTTTTAGCAAATTTTTGTAAATGTTAATCAAATAAAAGTTTTTTTAAAAATTAAACTAAAAGTTAAAAAACAATATTAATAGTTTTCATCTAGAATTATTTCTTGGTGTGCTCTAGATCGTTATATTTCTTGTTAATCCTTTTTGTTAATTTCTTGTATGATTATATTTCTTTAAATACATTTTTACTGAGGTTTATTTATTATTTTTTCTGATAATTTAAACAAACTTAAGCAAAATCTTAAATTCCACAGTCTTTAAGTATATTGTTTAGCTAAACTATCTATCCAAGGTACAATTTTATATTGATGTAAGTACGAGCAATACAGTATCCTTGATCATAGCTATTTCTCTTTGACTCGTCAATTCTACGTGATTTCATTTCTAGCATAAATTCAGAGCTTCCAGCAACAATTAGATATCTGCAGAGTCACGTTAGAGAAGGGAGAGAGAGATCTTTCTATTAGACCACATCATGACTAGGAGGAACTTCTCTGTGTTAGAATTTTAATTGCTTTCATAAAACGGGAGTGTTGATAGAGTTCCTCAGATTAGTTTGTAGTCCTCAGATTAGTTTGTCTTTATCCTTGTCTTAAATCACTTAACTTAGAAAACTGTTAGTATAATCTAGTACGAGATTTTATATTTTCGTTTATAAGAAGCGTTTTTACTGTTCTACCTCAGAGCATTTAAACAGTGAATATTAACTACTTTCTTTACTCACTTATTTGCTTAAATATTATAACTGTATAAAATACAATAAAACATGTTTATATCTGATATGGTATGATAGTGATTTAAAAAAAAACTCATGGTTATAAATTAAGTGCAATTTTCAGTTGAAAGTTAAAGAAATTAAGACCTATATATTCTTATCCAAAACGCCTCAAAGAAAAAGAGAGTAATGTGCATAAGATATCAAAAATAATGGTTTCTGAACAAATTTCTGTTTTCTATGTGTATAAAGAAGCTCTAAAACAAATTATTCAAAAAATTGCCCATTTTTAAATAATACATTATATAATATGGGGCTATTGCCGGAAATATGGGACTGTTGTATTATCAAAGAGATATGGGAATCTGTCATCTCTACATTTATCTTTCTAAACACAAATGTATTTTTACACAAATTACATGTTTGGCAAATTATAAGAAGTATAATTGATTCTTTATTATTGAACAAATTCTTTTACACAAAAAATGTCCAAGTTCCTATCTGTAAATTAAAAATAATTAAATGAGGAAAATCAGATAAACTATTTAGTTAACACAAATTATTACAAACTTAAGGAAACTCAACATTAAATGAGGGCTTACCCTTGTATCGTACGCAACGCTCATTACAATAGAAAGAACCACCCTCTAACTCGTCACCACTAACTATGGGTCCTGGAGTCACAATATTGCACCCATTCCGGTCCTTGATTTTCATCATAATGGTTAGTACCACAAACAGCTCAAACTGCTGTAATATTTAGTACCACAAACAACTCAAACTGTTGTAATAGTACCAAAACAGGATGCATTCAGTTTTCTTGCATTTACTGTATGTTGCTCTGCGTTTGGCCATTACACCTTTTCTACGCCTTCCATTGGCTAATTACTTCTTAGAAGCTAGATCCTCAGCACTTGTCAGCTCTTTTGCAACATTCTTACGTCTTGCTCTATTTCCGTAGATTGGTTCAAATTGGATTCGGATCCTCCAAAAGTGCTGCTGCTGCTGCCTGTGAGAATTCAGTAAAGGCAATTGATGAGCCATGTTCTGTAATTTGACCTAAGTTATTATAAGATAGATGTCTGTGGAATGAAAATGAACTCAAAGGAGTTGTTGGATGAAAAGATGATCCAGGAGCAGGGTTAGAAAGCATTACTTCATCAAATTTCAGTACCACCCATATTATCATTAATTTCTCTGCCCATATTTGTTCTAATGATATTATTCAATAGTTGACATTACTGCTTTCGAATGGAGAAAGAAAGAAACTGCGGGCTCCCGCCAACGTATTGTACACTCCCATAAAATTCCAGCCATTTATAAGTTTCATGTAAAATTAATTAACTTTGCGTGCTAAATCTTAAATAATATAATTAACATACCATAAAAACCCCAATTTGAAGTTTTTAGTAGTTGTACTTACATTTAAAATGATTTATTTGTACTTATGTTCCAACTGCACAACAACCCAAATAAATTACAAAGTCGCCAGGATGCTTGAAAATTGTCAAAGCTGCAGTACCAATTAGGGTTTAATTGTCGGGAATTATATCTCGTTCTCGGGAATTACCGGGAACAGCAGGAGGCTAAAATAATCTGAAGTATCTAGTTTTGACTTAACTGTAGACTTTAATTTCCGATATATATTTTAGCCAACCTCACTGTTACCAAATCGCAATCGTTTTCCCCAAATTCCTTGGAAAGAGAAATGTCCATTCGAGCCCATACGGTGGGGTACGAGTCTAATAAGAGAAACAGAAACTCCCGCGTAGGGTTCGGGAGAATTTTTGCAGCTAATCGTAGGAAAGAGTAACTATTTGTCTTGGTCAGTTCCTGTTTGTCAGTCAAAAATCCTTTCATTATCTAAAAGTATTCAGTTTTCAAATTGACGCCATTTCGTAATCTACCAGCCCTATCATTTTTATGAAGTTCTGATATTTTTACTTACGTTGATATAATGTAAATATTTATACTTAAATACGTTAATTACTTAATTTATTTTAAATTTTTTTCGAATACTTGTTTTCATTATAAATTATTTAATTGAATCTGCAGTTTACAGAAAGGAATGAACCCCCTAACTGGTTTGGGGGAGAAAATTTTTAAAAGTCTCACAACTTTTCTTATTTATTATTTGTTTAACCAAAAGCTTTTGTTTGAGGTTCTTACATTAGTATATTTAATTATTTTTATTTAATAAAAATATAGGAATTTCATAAACATGAAATCAGTTGAACAAATAAAATCTCTTAAATTCAAGAATTAATATTTTTAACGTACTTTATAATTACTAATGCAGCAAATAAGTTTTTAAATGCTTGTTGATATTTATTTCTTACTAGGAACGTTAAAAAAATAATTGATCAGGATTTATTAAAAAATAATTGAAAATTGATCCTAAATTATTTAACTGGCTGAGGCTTTGTAAACAATTTCTAAGACATTAACTTAAATTGAAAGAGCATTTTCTACTGGGATTATTTATAAAATAGCTAAGAACTAGCTTCAGATTACTTTAAAAAAAGCATAAAAGCATAGATTACTTATGTTTGCTCAATTTACACATTAAAAAGAAACTATAAACATATTTTTGTGTGTCTGTTTTTACTGAATGTATGATTGAGAAGAAATTTTTGTATTCATATGTATCCTTGTTTTATTTAGTTATTATTGATTTCAATTAAAAATAACTTGTTTTTAAATTTTTCGAAATTTTGATGTATTTTTGGGAATCCAGGGAATGAATATTACATTTCAAGGAGTAGAAAATCAAGAAAACAGAAACCTTAGTACCAATACACCAACTCAACACCATTACGAGTATTAAGGGTATTTGCTGAAATGTGCACATATAACCTTAGTGCCCGTATTTTCCAAGTTTACCCTTACATTAAAATATACGTAATATTACATATGTTCTTTTATATATAACTGGGAACCTATTAACTGGAGTTTCGTTGGACATCATTAGTAATAAATTTCATATATAATGGCAGATATATTTCATTTTATCTACTTAAAATTGGAGTATATTCAAGCATTCAAAAGTAAATTAGATATATAGTAGCTGGATATTATTTATTCAGTATTATTTAATAATGCTCCAGATCCAATTATTAATCCAATGATGTTTTGAAACACTTGACTCAAAAGGTACTTTTGATAAAAAAAAAATCTTATTTAACTAAGAAAACCACCTGAGCTATGTAGGAGTCTGTAAACGTATGCAAAAACAAGTAATTACTTGAATTAAAACTTTATTTGAACGTAAATACTCTTTTTAAATATTTTTAAATGAGAGCTAATCATAGTGGGAAAATAATAATTATAAGCAAGTTATTATTAATAAAAAGCATTAATTTAATATAATAATAATAATAATCCTAAAGTAAAATTAAACAAAGCAAGATAGTTGTAAAAATATAGAAATTTTTTTCTATGTCCGCCAAATACTCTTAAACACAAAATGAAAAATGCATGCAAAATTATGAAAAATCAAGTTAAAATTTTTTAAAAATTAAAATTTTTTTGATTTAAATTGACTATTTTACAGACGTAAATTCTAAGGCTATCTTCTGTTTAATGATATTTGAGTGGGAAAAAATCCAAGATTAATTTGCCTTGTATAGAAAAACTACCACTGAGAATTTTCAAAAACTTAGATTTACTAATTTAGGAACTATATATTAATTATATATTAGTTATGTAACAGAATTAGCTACAAGTGTGTGTGTGTGTGTGTGTGTGTGTGTGTGTGTGTGTGTGTGTGTGTGTGTGTGTGTGTGTGTGTGTGTGTGTGTGTGTGTGTGTGTGGTGTGGTGTGTGTGTGTGTAAAACTTTCAAAAAAGAAATGGTTTTGAAATGCACAACGAATTATTGCATGTTTCTGCAATGATAAATGATTTTCATATTAAGTTCGCAATTTTCAAATATATTATGCGCATTGTGAATGAAGCATTTTCCAATTTACCAATCTTCTTATTTACGCAAAAATAAGCTGGCTGCTGTAGAGCAAAAACCTAACTTCACTCTTCACATATTCACGAAAAAATCGAATTCTTTTTAAAGCAGCATACCAGAATTCTGCAATTTTAACTCTTATTCCATTATAAGTTTATAGCTATACTTATATATGCCTGATATATATTTTTCTCATCAAATTAAATAAGCGTATACTTTGAAGAAAAATTTAATGACATTTTCCTACTGCAAGATGAATTGAAATTTCCTTTAAAAGAAAAAATTACTCTGGACAAACTTGATACATAGAAAAGACAAGTAAGTGTTTTCTAATTTTGATGAAATATATATGAGAAACGACATTAACTTGCATAAACAATAGACATCATTTACATTCTTAAGTCAGCGTGGAGTAGAAATTTGAAGAGTTTCAGGCCACTTGATCGGAAATCAAATTTATGAGGGCCTACCGCAATTTTTCTCATGTTATACAGCATTAATAAGCAAAAATAAATCAAGCAAGCTAAAAATATAATAAGTTATATTGAACTGTTATAAAAAAAGGGATAAAAATCTTCGAAAACTAATCTTATATTAAGCAATGTTTTTTTTATTTACATTGATTTTACAAATTACTTTTTTTATACTGAAGTCTTACTGACCAAAAATGCTCACCTAGACAATCTTATACACTTTCCCTCTGACGAGACAAGCAATAAAAAAATTCAATATTGTTGTAAAGTCTCCACTCTCTCTAACGAGACAAACATTAAGAAATTTAATATCACTCTATGAAATATTCCACGAGATTCCCAAATCTACTTCACTCGACTCTTCAAACATTTTATCCAGAATCTATTGGAAGTATCAAAACGCACCTTTATTTATTTTTGGGAAATTGTTGCGACGAGAAATGACACTTTTTCCCTCTCATTGATCCACTATGGATGGTTATGAAAAACTTCAGAGCCCCCCGTCGAAGGTTATGACTGAGAATACAATGAACACACACACACAGTGGAGATGTATTCATGGGGAAGAAAATAAAGTCTTTCCAGGTTTTCTTTCAGGGAAGAGTTGAGTTCTTTCAAGGATTCTCGATGAAGAAGTTTTTGACAAAACGTTTCCACGGTAACCGTCCAGGCAACAACATCTTGTCAATGGATAGCTTTCGGAGAAACCCTGGAAGGAAATGAAAAGCTAAGGTATTTTATTTCATTGTGGGAAACTAAGGATTGTTGCAATGGACTGCTTATGAAAACGATAAGTAAATATTGTTTATGCGATGTAAAAATCATAATGGATATTTTTGTTGAAGTACGAAATTTTGTTTATTCTCATTGTACTATAACAAGGAAATTTTCAGTTGTTTATGGAAAATTAGTTCAAAAGTAATTTGAAAATGAAAGAATTAGTTTCCTTGTACAAA
This sequence comes from Trichonephila clavata, assembly GCA_019973975.1. NCBI lineage: Eukaryota > Metazoa > Arthropoda > Arachnida > Araneae > Nephilidae > Trichonephila > Trichonephila clavata. The sequence continues at coordinate 24,090 of BMAO01000366.1, read as the reverse complement.
ACACATATTAATACCTATTTTAAACTGCAAAAGTTAACTAATTACAATTGTAAAAGTACCATCACTTCTCTTGCATAATATATTTATGGTTAAATTCCATTTATAATACAAATATTTTAATAAAAAAAAATATTTTATCAAAGTGTCGTTTCAGTTTTTAAATAAATAAATGTGTAATTTTTACCTGGCTGGATTTTTTTTAAAGTTTGGTTCTATAAACTCTTGCAATATTAGAGCAAGGGATTTTAATCTAAATATATCAGAAAAGCATGTCAATTATATTAACTGATGGATAGTATCCTGTTTAATTTTCTTTTGTATGTTAGCAAATTTATTGTTATGACTTTTGGCTACGAAGGCAAAGCATTCTCTATCTGAAAGAAAAACAGATTACTGTCCTTGACACTTATATATTACTTAATACACAAAAGCATTTAATCTCTAACGCAGTTTAAGTTATCTTTAATTTTTTAACCACATGAAAGACTGTTAAGTTTTTATTTCCTACTCGCGTATAAAGATGTAATTTCTTAAATCACATGTAAAATCATAATATGTAAGGCATTAAATATTAAATACAACATATTACATATTAAACTTAACTATAATATGTAAGGCAGGGGCCTTCAAACCGTGGCCCGTGGGTCAAGAATGGCCCTCTGAAAGCAATTGATTGGCCCCACATTTGAATATTAGGCAATTTAAAAAATAATGCCTGGTCTGCTTTTTGTCATAAAAAAGCCGATTTTTTTCTGTTATTATTGATATTTAAAACATTTCACTAATGGGTTTTATATCCAATTGAGATAAAATTTTCAGAAAATGACGTATTTTTTAAAAAAATTTCACTGTATTATTTTAAATAACTCTAAATATGAAAAATCTGACTATGCATAAAATCTCATTTGGACTTTTATCTTTAATAGGTTTGCAATGTATTTTATATAATTCGATATCAAATTAACTTTTTTGAGACCAATATACATATGTGCAAATACGTAAAAACACCATCTTTCCCCTTAGAATTAGCATTAGACTTGTTAAGGAAACCTCAAATTTTTTTATATAAATTTCCTGACAACAATATTTTTTGACCGTCGTGTGATGTATTGATATGACCAGCGGATCATTCTAAATTTGTTAATTTGGCCCTCTTGCGTAAAAGTTGAAAGACTCCTAATATAAGGTAATTCTATTCAGTTTTCCTTTAATAACAATTACGTAATTTTCTTTTTTTTAAAAAAATAAAATATGTATGCAAAAATATTTTAATATGTCCTTCTACCGTAAAATATAATTTGACTCAAAACAAAAACATATCTATGAATTTCCATTTAATTCATCAGGGTTCTGTAGATATTTAATAATGAAATAAATGTATATAGTTTGATGAATTAAAACATTCATATTTATTTAACAACAAAATATATATGTATAAAAATAATGGCTCTAGGGGAAATTTATCATTAAACATTGAAAGTTTCCCTGTAGAATAACTCCCACATTTACAGTGAATCATTTAAGAACAATAGATAGTATTCAGAAGTCTGAATTATAAATTCTCCTTGGAGACGAAAACGATAAAAAAATTTAACATTTGGAATGTTCATATTATTGTGCAGTATTCAAATATAGTGTGATGTAAAATGCAATTTTTACAGTCATTTGTGATTTAAAAAAATAACAGAATTTCTGTATAATTAAACAAATAAATTTAATTATGCATATGTGAAAAACACGGATTTTTTAAATTTATTTATAATCACTATTCTTTATAATCACTGATAATTTCTTTATAATCAGTATGTTAATTACTTTTATAAGTTAATTAATCGATTTTAAAATATCTCTAACTAGAAATTCATACAATACATGCTCTTTACTAAAATGTAGAGACATCCCTGAAAACATTTTATCATCTCGAGGTTTCGTATGCATATGATTATATGTTAAGGGCAAATGAATACTAAATCTAATAATAGACGCCTTTCAACTTCACAAACTGTATTATATTCAACAGCGAGACACATTGTGTTAGATTTGAGTTATTTATAGCACATATATTGTCAAAATCAATTAGGAGAGAAATTGTTTTACAATATTATTATATAGGAAAGGTAGTTCCTCTAAAAATAATTAATACATTATAATTGTATGGAACAGTAGGAAAAAAAGAAAGGTGATCAACAAAGGAAAAAATCTAACTGTATTAAGAATTTGGGATTATAAATTTTATAAATTATAAATGCTAAACATTATAATTCTGTTCTGAAAATTCTATTTTGAGATCAATAGGAGAAAATTTAAATATTTTATATTTTCTCATATTGATTATTATTTATATAAAATAATCATCTATTTATTTCGCATCTTGTAAACTCATATGTGTAATATCCTATCTTTAATAAAGAAGTTTTCTTCGTTATATATGCACTACAAAATTCATAATTATAATATTATATAATTTTTAAAAAATCACTAATATATATTATATATATATATAATAATTAATGCCTATATGCAAGAAGTAGTTTTGTTTTAATTATCCTGTTTTTATATAAACGAAACCTGAAAGTAAAATTACGACTTAATTAGAAACATTCAGAATCACAATCAATAATCAGAAATCTTAGTGTAATTACAAGAGTAATATGTAGCCTCTTACCATCATTGTAATTATTTATTAATTAAAAAAACATGTTTTTTCATGAAAAAAAGAAGTGCAAACATTTATAATATCATTTAAATCTTATTTGGGCGTAAATTGATGAAAGTACCTGACGTAATATTGCATTTCACTAGCTGGAATATTTATGAACTCTAGATTTCCTTTTTTTAAGATATGATATATTATCTTAAGGGGACATAAATAAGGCTATTTAATTACTTGTAATAAGAGACACATATCTTCATATTTTGCTAAAATTTTCATGCCGTTATTATTTTACATTCCAAGAATAATTAATATTCAGTTTTCCACCGAATTAATCGCTAATTATGAAAACAGATTTATAAAAAACTAAAGTAATTAAAAAGGAATATTTCATGGTAAAGTAATAAATAGTAACAAAGGTATTTATATATTTTTTTTAAAAAAAATTAATTTTTGATTCTTCTTAAACCTTTTTTGGATTACAAAGTATTTTAATTTAACAGTTGGTAAAGGGACTGTTACATAATGATTTTAATTAAGAGATACAAAAGTGTTCTTTTTTACACAATATAAATTTTTAAAAGAGCATTTTTTGTTGTTGTTCATTGTGGAAGAAAAGCATTTTTTTTTAATTTAGAGATATAACAATGCTTTATTAAGAGTCTTCAGGTATGCCTTGGTTTTCTAATTAAAGTGTGCTTTAAATCTATTAAAGGAATATTATTTTAAGCGGGAGTTTTAGACTCGGATATTTAATGTATTTCTTCAAAAAAATTTATGTTCGTTAGAAAATTATTGTATAAGATTTATAGATTTTTAATTTTTCGAGCATGCTAAATATTGTTTACTTTTTATTCTAACAGAAACTTTAAAATTATTTTTGATAAAAAAGAATAATTTTTGTCATGCATTAATATGAATAAATATTCTACTTTAGGTATAAATTAAGATTTTAAAAAAATACACATGATCAACATCTTTTAAGCTTGTTTTTTTCCTCTAATCCTTAATATTTTAAGATAAATTTTCTGTCAACAAATTAATTCAAACAGACAACCAAGTTATTAGCCATAAAAGATTATTAGATTAATTTTTGAAAAATAGCTAAAACTTTGAATGAACTTCTTACACTTAATTACTGAACATATTTTATCGAAAGGAACCTTAAAGGCTATGCAACAGTTGAGATGGTTAAAATGAACTCTACTTGATAAGTGTACGTTATCCTTATGATAAATCACAACTTTACCACAAGCGTTCATTTTTGTCTGGTACTCTTAATTTGATGTTGGTCACAGAGTGCATCATTCTCTCGGTTGTTAGAATCGGTATTATGGGAATATGTTTCCCTTATAACAGGCCTTTCAAATAAGTTTCAAGTCTTTTTTTTTTGTCTACTTCATATAGTTTGGATGAGAATGTTGTTTTCAATAACTGAAATTGTATAAGTGAAACAAATAATCAATATAATTTAAAGAATTTAAATTAATAAGGGGATATAATGAGTATTATTACTTACACAATTATGAATTACGCAATTACAATTAGACTGAACATATATACTTCCAGATAAAGTTAAAAAATCAATTAATACAAAGCAATTCTTATTTCTAATATAAGTATTCCATATAAACTGCCAATTGTATTTTAAAACAGTAACGGATATTTAGAAATGCTGCAAGATCTTATTTATTTACTCTCCAGAATGCATTAAGCATTTGCCAAAACAACGTAAGCAAGCTACATAAATGAAATTTAATAATTGTAAAAATTAAGTATGCTTTCATAATTTCTCCTTTAAGACGTCCGAGTTAAAAGTTAACTCTTTTCTCTCTTGCGCTGCATTCTTCTTCAGGCAACTTTATATTGTAATTAGGTTGCTGTGAAGGTTAAAATTAAGCATTCTCTTGAGAAACATCGCTTATTAGAAGACAGGTTCTTACCTGGGGTTACTTATTCTTAGAGATTGTATTATAAACAGGTATTTTGAGAGTACAAATATGTTCTGTGTCAAAGCTTTGTTTGCTTGCTAAGAGTTTTATTCGTGTATAGATAACAGTGAAATGAATAAAACTAATTCTTGCAGCAATTTCATCTCATTACACTCCTAAATATTTTGGAAAGAATGAGTAAAACGAAATGTACTTTCTTTGTGGAATGCCGATTTTTCTTTTGATACACACATTTGAGGATTCAGAAACTAAATAACATTTGTAAAATCTTTGGAATTAAATGAAATCGAAAACACGAATAATAAAACTTTTTATCTATATTTTGAATATTTTTCAGCTTTCTTTTAAAATAAATATATCAGAGATAAGAAGACACAAATATTGGTTATATTGACGAATATGGCTCAATTTTTATATACCTATTTTTTTTTATCTTAAGTTGTTTTTTATATATTTTTCAACAACCACAGAAAATTTTAAGCCTTTAAGCTAAAAAAAACAGATGATAATTGATAACTGAAAACTGATTGATAACTTTTACGTTCCTTTTTATAGTCACATTTTAATTGCAAATAAAAACTTTAAGCTGATTTATCTGAGAAAGGAAAAAATAATTAGTTTATCTTTATTCAAAAGGCTAGGGTGTTTTTTTTATTCTACCAAATCCTTTGATTTCTGTTCTAAGTATTGTGTTATTAAAATATGTAACAAAAGTTCTATGTGTTTTTGAATCAGAGCAATGCTGTTAGTTTTTAAAAATATTTGAATTCAAAATTTATACATTTTTTAAGGAATTATCTATAAACATTCATAAAAAAATATTTTACGGATATCAATTTTGTTTCAACAATACCCATACCAAAACTTCTATTATTCATTATTTGAGGTACTTGTAAATTAAATTTAATGCTTGCACGTCAATTATTTTAGGATGAGCAGTATTTTAAAGTCACTTCATGAATATTTAAAATTTTGAAAAATTTAAAAAATTACATGGTTAGTTTTTATTTACTTGATTTGTTTGTTATTTTAGGCACAAAAAATGTTTTACGTAATAGGTCTACATAGGCTGTAACCAAAAATTTACTAATATCATCTAATCTAGAATTTATTAGAAATCGTACCATGTACCCCTAAATGAAGTCTTACTTGGGATACTATAAACTCTAAGAAATTTAGGATTTTATATAAAAACCACAAATACACACATATAAATAAATGCATATAAATATAATTTAAGTATCGCAATTTGGCGAGTGTGAAGGATTCCTTATTTAGATCATTATTTATGATGGTTCATGTTTTCCTTAGATGGGATTCACTAGGCAGTCCTGTGATTATTTAAATCTGTTTTATTCCACGTCTTGAAACACATAAGCATGTTAAAAATAAAGCATGGAATGGACGACACAATACAGAACAAATAAAACAAATATACAATGAGTTGCAGCCGGCTACATGTTGAAGGCAGACAAATAACAGAAAAAGTAAAGTAAAGAGATCTCCAGATATCTCATTTTATATATAGGCAGCTCGAATCACATGATCCGAGTGGGTGGATCGATGTAGTTCAAAATACTCTCGTTAGGCGTCTGGCTAACTTATTACTAAAACGTGGACCCTGAAGGGTTGGACCATTGATAATTAAAAGTTATTAAAGAATAAATGAATGGGGATTATTACATATATATATATATATATACCTTTCCTACCGAGTTGCAAAGGGGGAAGGTTGGCGCCTTCAAACTAGTTTAACCCCACTTATTCGGTCCTAAGTCCGAAATTGCATTTTGACTCGCTAGGTCCTTATTTGTATTTCATTAGATTTGTAATCTTAATTTTTTTTTCTTTTCTTTTTTCCTGTTATGTTCTATATTTTTATAAATTTCTTCCATATATATATATATATATATATATATATATTACTGGGTAATTCTTTTGATATTTTTCTGCTTAAACATTTTGGGAGAATTTTTTGCTTAATAGTAGTCGGTTGTTCTTTCATATTTCTATGAGATTTTTTATACTTTGGATTTTTTACTTTGGATTTTTTATACTTAGAATTTTTATACTTTAAATTTCTATTTATTTTATTTTGGTCTTTCCTACCGAGTTGCAAAGGGGAAGGTTGGCGCCTTCAAACTAGTTTAACCCCACTTATTCGGTCCTAAGTCCGAAATTGCATTTTGACTCGCCAGGTTCTTATTTGTATTTCATTAGATTTGATCTTAATTTTTTTTTAAATTTTTTTTTATTTTTTATTTCCTGTTATGTTCTATATTTCGTATAAATTTCTTCCATATATATATATATATATATATATATATATATATATAAGGAGGATGAGGAAGTAATATCTCCCTCCCTCTCTAATTCCATAAGATGTTTCAACAAGTTCTTGTGAATATTAATATAATAAAAATAATAATAAAAGTTATAATTAAGTTAATAAATAATTTAAAAAAAATTTCAGTCAACATAATCATTTTCCTTATCATTACATTTCTTGAGCTTCGAAGAATTACAATGTGGGCTTTCTTTTCTGTCGGAGAATCTAAAATTCGACTTTATAATTTTTTTTGGGGGGGGGGGGAGGCAGGAGGTGATTAAAACATTTCAGAAATTTCGTTAAAAATATCATTTGTTTTATTACAGTACATGAAACGCAAATGAAAAACGAAATTGATATTGATATCTAATGATTTTCATAGGATCAGTCTTTCGAAAAAAATCACATTGATATGAAACTTAATCTAAATAGGCAATAAAAAATGTTGAAAAAATTTTATATTTATAGAATTTGAAATACAACTAGACAGAAAAAAATATTAGTTGTTAAGATATTAGATTTATTAAGTGAAATTCGAAATCTATTGAAAGCATTGAAGTAATTTTTTTAAGTTTTTATACCTAACATTTCCATGTTATCATTTTCGTAAATTATATATCATTTTTTTAGTTTGAATTAAATAAATGTGAGAGTAATTATGTCATATTTGTAATATGCAATGTATTAGATGTAACTTGACTCCAGGTTTGAACTTTGAGATCGAGCATTAAAAGGATCCGACATTCAAAATGTGAATTGATTTATCAATCCAAGTTAATCTATTTTTTTTTTACTTCAAAACATATTTCGCAATTTTGTGTGAGGGAATTTTAAATTAGACAGCAATAAGTAAAATCTCATTATATGAACTCAAAATAATTATTTTTCGTGCAAAAATCTAAAAAAAAAAATGCATATTTAAGATAATTCCCCCAATTTCGGAAATTTATTTACTTTTTTATATTTAATGAATTTGGAAACATATTTCTATTTCTCTTTTTTATTTTGAAAAAATGATGTTTGGAGATAAAATTCTTGAGAACATGAATAGGATACACATGATAGAGGGATCGAAAACTTGTGTATTACGAACAGCGGAAGAGCTTTATAATGCCTTATATTTCTGTCACGTGATTAGTTTTTGATATGGAACGTATACACGTAACTATTGAAACAAAGGCATCCCTCTCCAGTTAATAAAATTATTTCATCATTAAGCCAATCTATGAAATATTGTAATATGACAATATTCTATAGTAATATTGTAGAATTTTCCGTTTTGCTTAGAGTATTACGAAATCAGCCAAAACCGTGGGTAAGGCTTGATAGTCTTTTTTCCCCTCAAATATATAATTTTTTTTTCAATAAATTTTGTTTAATTGTGTATTTTTATGTTAGCTTAGATATTTAAGACTTCAAATAGTATAACTGTCACATTTCCTAATTCCAAAGGAACAAATACGCTGTATATAAAAATATATTGTTTTGCATTTCTCTAGCAGCGTAAAAGAAAAGGCAATAAAGCACATTAAAAATATTTGTTGTAATATATATACTTTTTCTTTAACTTGAAAGTAGTCAATTCATTAGAAATCTCTACCGTCTTCATCAGGAATCATCAGAACAAACTTTTAAATCTGATGGTAAAGATACTTCATCCGAACCACGAGAAATTTGTGTATATTCAAGTACTTATTCTAAATTGTATCTACGAATGTCTAATGTTAATTATTTAACATTATTTAATGATCCTTAACTAGTGATTCATCCTATGACGTTATGATTCTATGAGGCTTGAGAAAAATACTTAAAAGAAAAAAAAACGATTTAACTGAAAAATCCCTTGAAAATTTTAGATGTATAAGTGAAGATGCTCAAAAAGAAGTAATTTACTTAAATGAGGACTATTATAGAAAAAATACTCTTATAAATGGATTTTATCTGATAGTAAATTCTTTGCGAAAAATAAAAAGTTTTATGCAATTGAATAGCTAATTAAGCCTTACCTGTTACGCTTCTTTGAAGAGGTTAGTTAAAAACGCTCTCGAAAAAAAGAAATTTCTTCGACGTCTGCTAAACACTTAAAGCATAAAATAAAAAATATATATGTACCAAGCAAGAAAAAATCAAATTGCATTTATTAAAACGTCATATATATTGATTTATGGGTAAAAATAACAAGGAATTTTTTTTCAATACTGAGAGGTTTCAGTGAGAATTAAAATAAAAGATAAAATTGACTTTTAGAAGTAACTCTGAAAATTTCCAAGATGTAAACATTTCTTTATTAGAATTATGATTTATAAAGGCATTAAGATAAGTAACATAATTTTACATAAGCAAGGCTGATAAATTTCAGACATTGTAGTGAGCATGAAAATATAAGTTCGTCATTTCGATATGATACTTCTGAACAACCAGGGAAAGATTATCTTCTCAACTGCATAACGAACTTATTATTGAATGTAATTAAAATTTTAAGGTTTTGATATAAAATGCACAATCCTTGGATATTTTTACGTACCATGAATAAATAATTTTGTAATATACCTACCTCCTTCTTTAAGCTGATATGAGATAGCTAATGTGGGGAAAATACTAAGTTGACTCTTCGCTTTTGCTTGAAAGAGTCGTTTACTTTTAAGATTGTAAAGCAATTCTAAGTTTTTTACTCTTATACGATTACGAGTTAATGATCAAGCTTAGATACTTGGCAGAAATTTGTCTTTGTCAAATAAAATAAACATATCCATTGAAGAGAAAAGTCTAAGAATATATTAATACACTCAGATGAAAAATATTATAATCCCCGTTGTCAATAGCACACGTGTTGTACCAACTAGTACTTTAAAAAACATAAATAAAAAAAAGTTAGCAGAAAACATGATAGAATATATCTGGTTCTGAGAAAAAAGACAGAAAACTTTTATTTTAATATAAATGGAATTTTATTTACATTGATTTTACAACTATTATTTTTATACTGTTGCGCTTCTTAACAAATGTTTTCTTTGTATTTCCTATATATCCTCACTCTCACGAGACAAACATTAAGAGATTTAATATCACTCCATAAAATATTCCATGAGATTCCAAAATCTACTTCACTCGATTCTTCAAACATTTTATCCGGAATCTATTGGAAGTATCAAAACGCACCTTTATTTATTTTGGGGGAATTGTTGAGACGAGAAATGACGTTTTTTCCCTCTCATTGATCCGCTGTGGATGGTTATGAAAAACTTCAGAACCCCCCCGTCGAAGGTTATGACTGAGAATACAATGAAAAGCGGAGATGTATTCATGGGGAAGAAAATAAAGTCTTTCCAGGTTTTTCTTTCGGGGAAGAGTTGAGTTCGATTCTCTCGATGAAGAAGTTTTTGGCAAAACGTTTCCACGGTAACCGTCCAGGCAACAATATCTTGTCAAAGGATATCTTTCGGAGAAACCCTGAAAGGAAATGAAATGCTAAGGTACTTTATTTTATTGTGGAAAACTAAGGATTTTTTCTTTGGACTATTTATGAGAAAGATAATTACTAAAATTGTTCATGTTGAGTATAAATCGTATGGAATATGTTTGTTGTTTCTTTTATATTTAATGGTATTTTAAGTTTCTTATTAAAGTTTAGTTTAAAAATGCTGTGTTTTTTAAAATAATAGTTTATTGTTACATCTTATATTTAAATAGAATTTATGATAGAAAATATTAAATCATTTATATAATATAAGTATGCTTTTAAAAAATTTTTTAGTATATGCAAGATTTCTGAGATTGATATCTTCACTATTGGAAGAATATTTTTTGTATCTCGTTTTAGGTTTAAACATATATATTAGGATTCTATTTATTTCTAATTTTCAACTGAATTTTTTTAAATAAAATTATCTTCAAAATTATAAAATAAAATTTAAGTCAAAGTGGATATATCTAAAAGATTTTTTAACTCACTAAGACTGGGAAGATGTTTAATAAAGGACTACATATATATATATATATGCAATGTATGATGAGTTGAAACTACTACTTATTTAACTGAAAGAGTTCCAAGAATAAACGATTTAGGGAAAATATTGAAATGAATCTTAATTTTTGGAATATTTTATTGCTTTTCTTTTTGAAAAATCTAGTTAGTTTTTCAAAAAAAAAAAAAAACATTTAAATGCGGGATCCAAATACTGGATTAAACAGGATTTTAATGTTCAACATTTATTTTTGAAAATCAAGTATCTATGTATAATTCAACAAGTAAATTTAATTAAATATAAAAAGCAACCATCTTAAGGAAAACTCGGTACCCCCAAAATGACCGAACTATCTCATTTTTTATATTTTTTTATTTAATCTTACTCTTTGCATTATTATCTTTTGATTAATATATCACATGCATGTCGGAAAGTTAGTTGTTACATAGTACTTCATGTGAAAAGTACATTAAATAATCAGGCAATGCAACCTAGCCCTCTTATAAGAAAAAAAATCTAAAAAAGGCGTATCGATGAAAAAAAATCTATTTTAAAAACAGAAATAATAACTATAAAAAAGAAAGTGTAATATATAAAGCAGGATGTTACACAGACATTACAATATTGTTTTTTTTCCTTTGTGAATTGTGTGCTTGTAAAATTTTTGAATTAAGGTATTATAAATTAATAATTTTAAATATAATACTACAAAACTATGTGGGGGAACAAACCCTAAGATTTCTGTCCTGACAGAAAAAAATAACATTTTTTTTTTGGCTTTTCTGGTGCAATTAATAATTTCTAAAAATTGATCACATTTATAAATATGTATGGATTGAAAAAATACAAAAATGGAATTATTTTAAAGACAAATATATAAATAATGTCTTAAAGCTGTATTTTAAGTTTATTTAAGTTTTTTATATGTTTTTCAGAATTGCAACTTTTAAAGTAGTTTTCTCAGTTTGTGTTTTTTCGATACATTAGTCCATTCAAAATGCTACTCCTTCGACAATTATTTACCAATCACACTTCCATTTTTTCCTGTGTATTATATATAAAGCATGTAACAAAATTAAGCATCCATTTTGCTGCAAAATGAATAGTTTTTTTTTAAAAAAATTAAAATATAGAGATATTGGCTTTTTGTTGAATTTACAGCATGCATATTGTGCTTTTTCTCCAAAACTAATTAAATTATTGTAAAATCTATTCCTAAAGTTGCCGAAAGCATCCATAAGAACATTAAAAAAAATTTCGGATAAAAAAATTTATAATTACAGAAGAAGTAAAATTTTATACTTTTCCACAAGTTTGCATCAAAAAGTTTAAATTTTAAAAATTGCGTGAATAATATATGAAAAATTTCCTCTGCTATCATTTTCATGAATAGAAACATAGTAAAAAAAGCTTAAGTACAATTTTTTAACGCATAAATTTTAAAAAAACTGCTGAAAGGGTACCGAGTCGCCATAAACTCGAATAAGAAATTTAATGATCAAACAATATAAAGGTATTCAATAAGTAAATACTACTTTCCCCGTATCTCTTTACGCTATTGCTTTTAAAAATGAAACTTCTTATTATCTTATATTTCATTTGATTCAATGTTTTTTTAAATAATAATTCTGTTACCAATTATTTAAAGCTAGTTTATTTAGTTAATAATATAATTAATATAGTTAACTATAACATGATAAAGAGCTATATTGTATATATTTCATTGCTATTCTTTATCTCCGAAGATATGGTTTCAAATGTTTGCACATAAACTGATTTTAATTTACAAAAATGAATCAACACTCATTGAAAAAGTTTTCTTAAATGATTAATTAAATATCTTTCATTGAAAATTAAATATTTAACAAAGTTATTATTTCTTTGGAAGCTAATCTTAAAAAAAATAATCATTTTCTTCTCGACATTTGTAAGTAATTTATAAAATATAAGTAAGAAATATCTCGTTTTAAACTACCTCATTTCTTTCGAATATCAGAAAAACCTTTTTGTTCCAATATTATTTGAGAAATTAAGTTTTGTTGTATTCGTCAGTTTCCATTGTCTTATTCTTTTGTTTCTTTACGTAGGGGAAGTACTGTTTGAAAATTAGATAATAGGATTATTTTTTATACTACCAATTTATATGTATATCGGTTATGTGACAGCTATACTTTTATGTATCTATCATAAATCCATAGAACGTTATTTTCAAGAGAAATACATCTTGATTTTCAAATCATAATTTGATGAGAAAAATATATCTCATCAACTTAATAAAATCATTTGTTAGAAGCATTTTTCGTAAAATATGTTCACTTAGAATAAAAAGCTGGAAAATACGACATTTTGACGTTGTAATCACAGTTTGAGATTATCTAAGCCGAAACAAAATAAATTTTTTTACACAAAAATATTTCAATATTAATTTTTCACGAATCATTGATTTAATAAGATTTAAGTATTGCGCATAGTTATTATTTTAACCTCCTCAGACCCGAGACAAAAATAAAAGCTTGATATTTTACAACATGTACTTAAATAGTTGTTTTCATCACTCAGATGTAGAAAAGTGAAATATTTTTTTTTAATTTATAGAATCTGGGGAGTATGTGTTTCACATGTAATACATCAGGAACAAGACTCTACAATCAGAATTTTTTTCAGGTTTAAGGTATCCGATTACCCTAAAATTGTGAATTTTGCCAAAAATTGACAATTTTTTATGGTTTTATTTTATAGGCCATCTTATTAACTTTATAAAAATACCAAGTTTATCATTTTCCGTTCACTAGAACAAAAACTACAAGTGTTTTAGTAAATGCAGATGCCATTACTTTAAGAGAGATGTCACACTTTAAAACGCGTTTTACTCGAAATGTGATTTTTTGAAAATAACCAAACGGGGTCAGCGATTGCTAAGAAAGTTTTGAAAATAATTAACTGAAATTTTTTGTGCAAGTCCTGTATAATAGTAAAAGTGTTTCAACCATCAGATTTATCAATCACTGTTTTATTACAAAATTTATAGTCCCTTATGTGAATATAATCACTGTTTTTTTAACGCAATTTCATATAGTAACTGAGATAAAGTGCTCTAGTTTTTGTAAAAATTAAAATATCTCTTATCCTGAAGGTCATTTCGACAGTGAATAACATAGCAACACATCAAAATTGAAAATTTGAAATTTTTTTATAAATCTTTGGTACAGAATGGACCGCGTTTATTTTATTTTTAGTCCATTTTACCCATTTTTTCCCATTTTAGTTACAATAATTTATTTTTTCTTAATTTTAGCATATTTTTCTTTAAATGAACTAAAAAAATCTAAAAACAACAAAAAAATCCACATATCTCCATTTTTTTTTTAAAGTTGTCGCTACCAGTCGGATACCTTAAGCAAGATTGAAGTAATTAATTTAATATTAGTCTTTAATCATATGAAATGCATACAATTCATAAATACAACATGAAAATTAAGTTTTATTGGCGTTTTAAGTACATATTAGTAGTAGTATTACAATAACATTATTTTTTTTATTTCTGTGAAATGCCTTGAAACCATTTCTAGTAGTTGTACAGCCATAGAAAAACCTTGCAACCAGTACAGTGTACATTTCTTAAGGCCGAGCACTTCCCATTACTCAAAGTGAACTCAAATTACAATCAACGTGATTCATTACCTCTAAAATTTCATCTGGTGTCAATTATTTCATTAAAAAATACTTATTAAATAAAAAATTTCAGAAAAAATAGTTAAAAATGAAAAGTAGATACCTCAACTCAAGATTTTAACTCAAGAAATCTTCTACCAATCTTCAAATCCCCCCCCCCACAATTATAACTAAAAATTAAAACAAAATTAACTTAAGAAATATGTTCATAAGTGATTGGGTCCCATGATATCACAAGCGATACAAACAAATTTCACAAGTTATTATGCTTTAATATTTTACTAAAAAAATTTTTTTGCTGTTTATTAGTAAAGTGAACATATACAAGGAAAAGGCATATTTTAAAAATAGTTTAATATGTATATATAAATAACAAAAAAATATTTACTTCGATGACGTGCAAACATCTTGTTTTGATTCATAGACGCTACTAAAAATCGCTATCACGGACAGGTACTGTCATGTGTTGACTAAAGGAAGATGTTATATGAGGTATTTCACTTTGTATTTCATGCGATGCCACCGGTCCCAAATTTGTTTTCCCTGTTCAGCCTTCACAAAAAATTATGAAACTTTTGTATCACATGTGATGCAAGAGAACCGAGGAGGTTATACAAAAGGAATTTTAAAGCATAGCAACGTATATTTTTCTTTTCATTTGAATGGGATCTAGAATTTTCATTTACCAATTTTATTTCTTCACTATTTATAAGCAGTAAAATTGGTTTAAAGCATGCACTGGGTTCAGAAAGTAAGCACGCCATACTGCCAAAATTCCACGAAAGATCAACCAGAAAACAAGAAATCCATACTATAGTGGCACAATGGAATACTTAAACAAGAAAGAAAGCATAGTATCAAAAAATAAATAAATAAGAAGCCTATGATAGGAAAGTAGAAAAAAGACCTTATTCACAAAATAACAATAGTAAAAAATAATGTCTTATCTTTGGTCCAACAGTCTTTTGTATCATTAATACCATTTTAACCAATTTTGTATCATTCGTTTCATTAATAACCTATACAAAGGGTACCATTTGTAAAGGTTAATAGTCCTTTAACCCTTTATCTACCACATTATGATTCACTGCCTTTTTTCATGCAATATATATTTGAATCACTACATTGAAAATAAAGAGATGCATATAAATAATATACTCAACTTTGGGAAACTTAATCCCTTAGAGTTAATTAATTAAACTGGCATTTTTAAGTACCGTCCGTGTACACGGAGGTCTAAAAAATTCATAATACACAAAAAGAACTTATGATATTTTAACAGAGTTTTAACTCTAAAAAAGGCTAAATAACTACAGAACACTATAATTTTACCGCACAAAATATTTATTTTTAAAAATTATAATTGTTTTTTAAAATTTTTATTTACTTTTTTTACACATTACACACACACACAAACCAGGCTTTACACATAAACTTAATTTGATGATTTTCAAAGAAACAGTTTTTCTTTTCATTAATACATAAAAATTCATTGCGAGTTGTGCATTTTGAGTGAGGGTTTGAATGAATCTTTTTAAAGTACTGCATCCGGGGTAGAAAATACTGTATTTTCTGAGCATGAACGGCTGCCTGCACCTTGAGTCTTGATCAGTCTCTTGATAGTCACATTTTAAAAATATAACAAAAATTCCAACAAATAATTGGCTGGGACTTCTTCTTCTGAAGATCATCTGTTAGTGTATCACTGCTTTCAAATGGTAGGCTCTGAAATAAATCCAAAGCTTCTTAGAGACACAGTTTTTTTTTCTAAACAATCTAAGAAAAGGAAAGAAAAATAGCACCTTGAAAACCTCCTGATATTGTTAAATCTCTATTACTCATTAAGAAATTAAAATGTCTTTAATCATTGAATAAAGAATATAAATTGCGTTTATATAATTGTGTGGCAAAAAACAAGCTCAAATTTGAATTTTTTTGAAAACGTTAAAATATATATATAAAACAATAAAAATAAAAATAAATAAGTTAAACTAAAAAAGACCAAATAAAAGCATAACTATATAAAACTATAGTAACTACAATACAACACAACCAAAAACAAAAATAATAAGCTACAGGAACGTAAAAAAGCGAAGTTCTTGCTCTAACACCTACTGTCGGTACTTAATAGTACCACAAAAGGTATTCAAATGTAAAATTAATTATAAACACTGTTCACTTAAAATAAACAGTTAAATTGTTTTCTAATTTCTTAATTAACATGCAAAAATAAAACATATTTTGACATTAAATACTTTTTGGAACAAAAATGACAATCTTCGAAATCCGATCAAAATGTCAGTTGAAAACGCAACTACTGTTTTAAAACTATTCACCTTCTCAGCTAAAATACTCATCATAGAACCCATGTTGCTATATACCCTGGAGGAGTGGAATTAAAAGAATATTCCTGCTAAGTATCGTCAGTGTATCCGTAATTATGGCTATTCTATGTAATTTTAAACTGAGTGGGTCTTATAAGTACCATCAGTAGATAAAGTGTTAATAAAAGACATGATCCTTCCTTAATTGCAACGGTTTAACAGCAGGATAGGTTCTTACTCAACACCAGATTATTCAACAGTTCTAGGGATAAAAGTTCCCCTTATTTCACAATTAGAATTTATATCAGTTTTCTATTGTTTTTTTTTCAGTATACGATCATATCGACAGGCACAAACCATCTCCCACACAAACCATTCCAAATATAGTAAAAAAATTCAAATCAATTGCATGAATTTTTTAATTTTATTAGAAGCTCCTGAGAAGGCCTTTGTTTTGCTGTTCAGAAAGACAAAATTTGGACTAGCTCGCGTCACCTCTGAACTAACTCACATGACGGAGTATAGCTTACAATTTTGGTTAGGGAAACTTTTTTGGAAAAATAAAGCCCTTTTCATCTCTATTCATCATAATGTTTCTTCATACAAGCACGCCAGGAACACCCCGTCACTTTCCTTAGTGTCAGTGGAATGAAAGCATGACCTTACCTCTCTCCACATTACCTGGAGTCAAGAACTGTTTTTGCCACACAGAAACGAATTTCATCGGTAAAGAGAGTCATGAATCCAGTGTTAAGATTATCATTTTGTGTTCATTATGCTACTCTAAATCAGTGCTACTCAAACTTTAAATATTTGCAATCCAATATTCAATCAGAATTTTCTTCGCCACCTCCCATACAATAACAATGTTTTGAGTTCAATAATAATATAATTTGACGCTAAAGCTACAATACGACTTAAATCTCTTAAGTACCACCGACGTATATAAATGTTTCACGCTCAGCCTGTGCATTAAATGCCCTGTACGTATATACACGTCTTTCCAAGGTACGAACTTTTCTGTGCACTGCAATTCATAAAATTATTTCGAAAGCTTTGAAATGCAAAAAAAGAACCTAGACAGTGTTTGGAAGGATTTACATATTTCAGAGGATTTGCTTATTTATACTTTTTCTATCCCCCAATACACCACATATGCTCATCTACATACTAAACGGTAGCATTCGGGAGCGAATCACGTAATTTTTAATCGGTATTAAGGGATTAATTATAAACCGTAGGAACTATTAAGATGATTGTTCATTTTTGCATATAATTTTGTCTATGACAAGCCCATGGAGTCAATTGTAATTATCAAACTTTTGTTAACTTAGCATTCTTAACTTAGTTCTTATAAATTAATTATAAAATACATTGTGTGTGCACAGTACTGATATATTTATAAGTGTATGATATCAGTGTAAGCATGTATTTTAATTTTATTACATCAGCATGTATCTCATTTGTTTATTTTGAGTAAATTAATAATTTTTTAAATAACCTTTTGTTTTCAACTTTCCAATATGCTCGCGCCCCCCTCGTAGAGTTATCACGACCCCTAGGGGAGCACGCCTCACAGTTTGAGAAATGCAACTCTAAATGATACGACGATCCGACGCTGTCAACAATACGCAATGCTCATGACTGCTAAATATAAATCCCCTTTACAAAAAGAAATATCCGCAGTAAATGAGGATACCTGTCATTCAGTTGTCGTAAGTAGCTGCTGAACAATGTTATTCACCCCGTCGGACTTTTGTTTTCATTTGCACGTAAATACATTCGTCATCTTGTGATTTAATATACCGATTAACACCAACCTTTTTGAAATCTATACTCTTTCTTTGGACATTTTACCAAGCTCGAGATGCAGCACTTGTCTTAGTTTCAAACTATTGGACAATACTAATCAAAAAGTAAGCCCTTCGTAATGTTTCTTTTTAATTCTACAAATATAAAGATGTTTTAGTTGTTTAGTGCAGCATTTACACGTACAATCTTATTTTCACTTGCGGGTAATGTCTGAAAAGGCAGTTTTCATCTTTAAGGGTTGCTTTAAATGGCACTTGTTTCGACGGACTTCAAATTATCTCTGAAGTTCATGTGCTCCTGAAATAGATTTGATTTTCGTATTGATCACAAAATTCCGGGTTCTAAAATCGCATGGTTGTATAATCCCAATTGACTTTGTTACCTTGGTTTTGCCCACTAATTTAGATTTTAATAATATATTTGTGATCCCGCATATCACATTCATATATATACGATTTTTTTTTTTTTTTTTTTTTTTTGCATTATAATACGTATAAACATCTACGAAAGTTTCATAAAAATGTTTTTGGATTTGAAATGGTGAAACTTTTACTTGCAAATATTCGTAAAGATAGTGACTTTTTTCTTTAAGATTAAAATAGCAAATAAATAATATTAAGCTGATGATTTTAAAAAGATTTTGAAGTTTTCAAAATTAAATTACTTGAAATGAAATGTATTATTTTATAAATAATGTTCTTAAATTTTGACCCCCAATTCTTCAATGTTCATTTTACAAGAAAATCAATTTATTTCTATTTAGATCAGGGCAATATAGTCCGTTCATTAAAATTTGGAATTTGAAAATTTTCAAATTAAAAATTTAGTGTTGAAAAACGATACTGTGAATGAAGAAATACATATGAAGTTATGGTTATGAAAAAAATGGTTAATATCTAACATTTTTCTTTTCTCAAATTTATTCATTCCTACCAATAGTGATAAAGTTTTAGTAATATGTTTGAAAAACGCTCGTATATTGTTTTAGCTTATAAATATTTATTTGAGTTAAAACTAAAAATTTAAAGTACAACCAGCAGAATCAAACAGCAATTAACACCGATGAATTTAACGTAAACAAAAATTAAATGATTGAGCATTTACATCTCATGATCTTTTTCACTTTTCTTCTATTAAGAAATACTACCACATAAAAGTTTTCACAGACAATAAAATACATACTCCACTTTTTAGATATAACATGATACCGGTTAGAGGGACTTCGTATTGTTTCAATTCAAAGAGAATTATTTCGATTTTCTCAAAAATTCGTGTGTTTACAACATGTACTAAACTTAAAAAATATTCCTAAATGTTTTAGTTTCTTTTTTCACCCGTAGAAAAAAAGAAATATATATATATAGCTTTAATTTTATTATATTCAGTTAAGTGGTAATCTAGTTTTGCAACAAAAATAAACTCGTAAGAGAGTAAAATGATATTACCAGGCACTCTTTTTCCTGCACTACCAAAAATGCATTTTTTAAGAATTCTGTTTCGCTTTTTCAAGAATAATAGCTACAAGGCATGTTTGAATATTTCTTCTTAAACATCTTCAAAGTGTTGAGATATCTTTCAGTTGTTTCTAACTTCTAAATAATATCAAACCATTTTGCAAAAACACAATGCAGCATATTGCAACATTTACAATTTTTGTTCCCTTTTCTTTCTGTTTCTAGTATACATTTATTTGTATTTTACTATTCCTTTTAATATTATAATATATATATATATATATATTACAAAAATATTCAAAAATATTTATATACCTAAGATAACTATAGTCATGATAGAATAGATTTAGCCACAGAAATACTAGAGCAAACTCCTAGCCTTAGGAACCAGGAATGCAGGTTTAAATAAATATTTATATATATATATAATTAGATTTTTAAGAAATTCTTAGATGAAACAAGAATTATTTTTAAACAGACTTATAATATTTCTTTCTTAATCAGGATGTCTTGTTTACCAGATGATACAAAAAAATTTTAAGAAAATCATGTAAACTTCATATTTCCTAGTTACATAGTTTGTATTAACTACCAATGAATGTTGAAATTTTATTTTGATGTAAGTTCAAACAATACAGCATTTTAATCCATTGGAAATCTTTCATTGCAGTTGCATTCCTTCTAAGCATCGAATATCTCAGTTCTTACTTGATTTCATTACAGGCATAACTTCAGAGCTTCCGGCAACAATTATGAATCTGCAGAGACACCTCCTATGCTGACAGCAAAATCTTTCAATGAGACCACTTCATAACCAGAGGGAACTTCTCTGTGTTACATTTATAATTTATTTCAGTTCCTCAGAGTTGTTGAGAAAAATCGTTGTTCTAAATCACTAAGCATTGTAAATGCACAAAGCACTAAGTATATATTTATTACTTGTTATATATATTATGTTTCGAAACTTTCGTCAATAAGAAACTTTTTGATCCTCTTTTCAGTTTATTTAAACGTTGAATAATGATTTATTTACTTAAATATATAATAGCTTCCTTAAAATGAATAGAATATGTTTTAATTTGTGTATTGTTCTTATTAACTGCTGCATGTTTACTATTGCCTAATCTTTGTAATAACAAAAAATTTCGAATCTTATAATTACTTTTTAACAGAACAAGATACACTAAGATGTACTATATTCAATGCATTAATTCAAAGAAAAGAAAACTAAGTAATAATTATTCAAATCTCATGCAAATTTAAAAATATAAAACTTCTACCGACACAGAACAGGAGAAATTGCATGATACAGTAAATATAGAAAATTCTAAAATGGAGGATTTGTACTATTAAACGAAGCAGAGTCTGAGAACTAATACTAAGCGGGGTTCAACCGAGTTTTAAGAAAAGGCATTCTTCTCTCCCCTCCCCCATGTGTTAATAAAATAGAACAAACTACAATTAGTTCATTATAAATTGACTTACAGAACATTTTATCAGAAGTAGAAAAACAGGTATATAACCAATATGATAAACTAGATTATTAAAAAAAGCAGAACATATTGAAATCTGTGCTGCAGAAAAGTCAATATAATTCATTTAATAGGGGATGAATTTAATAGAGATCTGGAGAACAGAGTTTCAGGTTGCACAGAGGCTTCTCTAACCAACGTATAGCAGGTGTTGAAAATTAACACCATTCATCTATCTCTTGGAATCTTTGGGCCCTGGCCAGCAAATTACGAAAGGCAGATCGAAGCTGGAATAAATGCAATAGTATCTAAAATTCTTTGCTGGAGTAATTGAAAACTATGATAGTTGTTGCAATACTTCTTAGACTTGAGGGTTCCCTGCAAAAAGTAATCACACACTGGCAGATTAGGTGACCTGGATGGCCAGCTAGGGCCAATATTAGACTGACCTCTGTTAACAGCTCTGTCAACAGTAAAGATTGTGTAATATGATCCTTGGTTCGGCAGGATGTATGGGCAGTTGCACCGTTCTGTTGGAAGTAACTGTAGATCTTTTCCTCTTCAGTTAATGTTGCTGCAAAAGGATTGCCACAGATTAACTGACATTGACACGGCCCTTACTAAGATCTAAAAGGGTTTTTCGATCACTTGGTGTGCACATCCCAATATCACGTCCAGTCCCTTGTTCACTCAGTATAATCTTTTATTTATATGTTAACATCCAGAAGTTATGCATTATTTCAGTTGCTTTTTGTCGGAATGAAATTTATATATTCATAATGAAGAGAAACGTTTGGTTTAAATTTACTAATATAAAAAATATTAAATTAGCGATATAATGAAATATATTTATTTTTAAAATAATTATAAATATAAATTAGTTAAGCAATTATTAGTTGGTGCACCCCAGGATAAGCATTTTACTTGTGATTTCATTGTATGGTATAAAATTTTCTTCTGGTACCAATCTAATGGTACAGTTGACATTTTCATAACTCGTGCAGCAAATTAAATTTTATTTAGTATTTATTTATAATAGTACATTCCTATCACAAATAAAAACACCACACAAGCGGTGAGATGCTAGTTCCATGATAGCTTTAATGTGCGGCGACCTTCCGTATACGAAGGTCTTGAGTGGCACTCGGCTCGAACTCATGACACCCAAGTTACGAGTCCATGAACTTGACTACTAGGCTACCATGGTGAAATACTTCGATGTCACTTAAAGTTACAAATTACGCAATTTGATTTCGTTTTATTTTTTTTCATACTATGCTGCAACCTTAGATCTATTGGTGACTAATCTCGTACATTTGAGTCTCGGTCAAGTGACGAAGATACAATTGAGCAATGGTGTTTTCTCTAACGAGGTGTGTAAAATTAGCAATATATCAGATATGTGATGCATGATAAATTTTTTGTCAAGATTCAGTCTTCAGTTTTAGAAGTATGGAAGTTCGAAGAAATGGATGACAACGAAAGAAAAGTTTTTTTTTTTACTTGAACATGATTCAAAACTAAAAGGTCGATCGTGGACTTCTATCGATTTAATACAAAGTATAACGTTTCAAAAATTATTCAATGAATGAGAAAGCTGATAAAATATCGGGTAGAATAGTCAAATGTAGACATTATTATCATCCCATGGACTAAAGATATAAACCCGACCTCCACTGAATGTATTTCTCAAATAATTTCTCATCTTCTGTTTGAGGATTAATTTGTTATTTAAATTTATTTAATGTTTTTGGTTCAAACATTAATTAATTCCCCCAACCATGTCATTTTAAATTGATTAGAGGGTTATTTCGCAATAATTATTGTCAGTAATTTCGAAAATATTGAATAATTGTTTAATTGATACACACAAATAAAACTTCTTATGAAAATACTCACGAGTCTTTAGTAAAAAGTTGCCATATTGCCAAAGTTTAAACAGTGGAATACCAGCTCTTTGTCGTCCTCTCTCATGACCGAGGTTCGAATTCCGAGATTCATCGCCATTAGCTCTCGTGTTGCTTCAGACCGTGAAGCCCTTCAGGGACTCAACTTCTTTAGGTGAGTACGGGTGTCACACAAACCCTAAGTGTCTTAGTGATCTTTTACTTTTCTAAGGGGTCTACTGTCTTTGATAAACACGGGTGTCACGAGCCCGGGGTACCCTAGTGATCCTTCTTTAATTAAGACCTTCTTTCTTGTCATACAATTCCTCCTTTCTTTCTTTTCCCGTCTAGACCGCAGATGAATATTTTTTTAATATACATTATAATTCTATATTTCGTTATTTTGAATGTATTATATTATTTATTGTTATTAAAACAGTTTAGTTTTCGTTTGTAGTGCGTCAATTTGTTTCTTTAATTATTGTTTTTTATATTTGTATTGGGCTTTACTAACAACGTTGTTAGTCAACCGCATATTTGCCGTGTTCGGCATCCCGTAAGAAGGAAAATG